>CAUYRH010134721.1:0-28838 GCA_963574655.1 Perodicticus potto | reverse complement strand
TGAAGTTTCACATACCATTAAGAGACAAATGTTGCCTCTGTTAGGATCGTGTTCCTCTCTAGATTCTTTATACCTCACCTTCCCTGCCTGAGAAGAACCCTCCCTCTGATGGCTTCATGGCCAACAGCCTCTGATGGAGATTCCCCCACTTTGCTGACCAGCTCACTTTGCTGTACATGGACCCCCTGGACCCATCCTGGCCATGGTAGGTGAAGACGCTGATCTGCCGTGTCACCTGTCCCCGACAATGAGCGCAGAGACCATGGAGCTGAGGTGGGTGAGATCCAGCCTTAGGCAGGTAGTGAACGTGTATGCCAATGGAAAGGAAGTGGAAGACAAACAGACTCCAGAGTATCGAGGGAGAACTTCCATTCTACGGGATGACATCACTGCAGGGAAGGCTGCTCTCCGAATACACAACGTCACAGCCTCTGACAATGGAAACTACCTGTGTTATTTCCAAGATGGCGACTTCTATGAAAAGGCCATGGTGGAGCTGAAGGTAGCAGGTGAGCCCCTGGATTTTGTTCTTAGTCATTCCTTGGTGGGACCTAGGGAAAGAGTTCCTGCTTGAAATCCAGTGCAGGGCACTCCTGGCTGGGCCCTAGTAATTGCCTGCACTGTCACTGGACTACTCTGCTCTAAGACCCTTGACAATGGCATAGGTTTTTCCTCAGGAAGAATTCCTCCTAGACTGTACATGCTCAAGTAAATATCCCCATCTTAGACCCGGACCCCAGGTGTCTAAAAAGGGAAGCAAAGGACAAGAAATGGAAAGGATAAGAAATTGTCTCTTCAGTGACACATACACAGTTGCTTTGGTTTACTTGTGGCCTTATGAATGGCTTCTGTGGCCTTACCAGATGTCAACTACTGTGGGCCCTGGAAGGCTGAGCGTAAGGGCTAGATCTGCTGCTGAAGTTCTCCAGCCAGTGGCCTCTAGAAGTGCACCTGCAGTCAAAGCAGCAGTGTTTATTACTTTCTGCAGCAAGGAAGACCCCACAGAGAACTGTGGGGTGTCTATGGTGTTGGTGAAGACTTAGTATAGAATTTGGACTTGGGTTAGGGGATGTGGGGGAGGGCATTCAAAAGTGTGTCACTGATCTGGATTAGATGTTTTCAGGAAGTCGAGAGAAGGAATTAATCCTGTGAGTAGGAACCTTAATAAATAAGGAAACTAGGGCCAGACTAAAGCTTTAATTGGTAAAAGGACAGCTGTCTGTCACTGCCAATGTGAGGTGTTTGGCCCCTGATGTGGTATGGACAATGATCATCTTTCCCTCTGTTCAGAGATAGCTCCCACACCTCCTTTCTTTGTGTTTAGGGTGAGTGGTAATAGCCCTACTGTTTCTGACCTTTGAGTACTTCACTAGCTCAGGACAACACTGATGTAAAAAGCTCCTGAGTAAAACCCTCAATGAATTTTCTAACATGAGCATGTCATTGATTCCTGTTGAGACCCTCCCTCTCTAATGCTGGAGGCTCCAAAGAATTCAGACAGATTTATCTTCCGCAGCATTGGGTACTGATCTTCACATGGAAATGAAGGGTTATAAGGATGGAGGGATCCATCTGCTGTGCAGATCCACTGGCTGGTACCCCCAGCCCCAAGTGCAGTGGAGAGATGCCAAAGGCGAGATCCTTCCAACTGTGACGGCACCTGTGGTTGCAGACAGAGTGGGCCTGTATGCAGTAGCAGCATCTGTGATCATGAAAGGAAGTTCTGGGGAGGAAGCATCCTGTACCATCAGAAATTCCCTCCTCCAGCAGGAGAAGACAGCCAGGATTTTCATTGCAGGTCAGTACCCTTCTGACTCTCAGGCGAGCTGAACAGTGGCTACTCAATATAGCCACATATGTGAGTCTCCACTGTGAGTAGAAGGCCTGAAACAAGGACCTGGTGCTCTCTCCTCACTTTAGGTTGCTTGTCTGCCCCATAAAACTGTTCATACTACAAATACTTACCTAACATATTCTGTCTACCATAACCTGTGACAGATCAAAAGAACTGGAGAAAAAAGGTTAGGATAAGATTCTTATCCAAAGTCAAATTTCAAAATGAGAACATACATATTTCCAGCTCATATCCCAGAGAATGATCAATTTGTTTGATACATAAGGATTATTAGATTTAAAAATCTAATAACAATTTAAGAAAGGACCTGAATTATTAGTTTATGGAAAAGACATAGCACACAAAAGAATGCTCATTCTCACTCATTAGAGATGTGTGTATGAGGATATTTTTCACTTTTTAAAATTTCAAGAAATATAGGCAGTACAAAAATGGGTTTTTAAAACATGGATGGATTGCATAGTAAAATTAGGGCCTTTAGTGTACTTGTCACTGGAATAGTATACATTGGACCAGATAGGTTGCTATATTCATTCAGTGCCAGAGACCAAGAGAGAAATGGCAGCAGAATTAAGCCAACTCAAAGTCAGGAATTCATGGACTGTGAAGGAGGCTCAAAGGAATCACCTAGAGTGAGCTGTCGAAGCATGTTCCTTCTTCATTCAGCCAAAAGAGCTTTTTGATGAGAAAAAGCTAAAAAAAAAAAAAAAAAAAAAACTCCCAGAGAATTGAGTTGGATGTCACTTTCTCATACAACAGCTTCACCCACCAACTAATGCTTCTGGAATATTCTTTAAAATGGATTCTGGATGCAGTGGCTAATGAGAGTTAAAGCACTGTAAATCTTGGATAATTTCATCTAGGACTGGGCTGCTATTGGGAAGGGACAGAAGTGGCAGCTATCAGATATGGCTTCTGATTTTTTATTGGAAGAAATATGGTCCAGGGTTTCTGAAGCAGCTGATGCCAGAAGCATTCAGCTAAGTTATGCCTCTAACCCTACCAAGCTGATGTAAACTAGAGGGAAACTCAAGTGTTCAGAGCCAAAGAATGGTCCCTAGGCAACAAGATAAGTTAGCAGGAAGTCAGTTCCTCCTGGGTGTGGCAAGTTAGATAGTGACAGTCTGACCCAATCATACTCTGTCATGGGAGGGGTAAACAAAGAGAAAGGATCACTTCAGCCTAGTTCTTTATAGATCTAGTATACATGCAATAATTCCCTTTTTCTTTGCAATAAATCCAATGAGTAAAGGCAATTTGGCTGTGTCTCTTCTGAGCACCCCCAGCCATAAAGTCCTTCCACGTTAGGCCCAGACCTCTTGACACACAGAAAAACCATTTCTACTCCACCCTGTTCAAACTCCAAATTGCTGATTCCTGAAATCAATGAACATAGTGTAACAGTTGTATAAACTGCTCATGTCCAGGACTGTGTATATATTAACCAGTACATTTACCTTACCTCAATAGAACAAGTTTCACAGAACACACAGTAGAAATGATACTGGAACCCCAAAAGAACTAAGTTTTTCTAGTTGCCTGAGGTATGAGAGTAGAATGTTAAAACTTCTTTCTTAGCATTGCTATTTCTGTATTTCAGAGATGTTGGTAGCTTGTGTTTCCATTATCATTAAATTCAAATATGTTTTAATTTTTGTTTATTTTTATTTATTTTTAAGAATTTTTTAAAATTTCCATCTTCATTTTCTCTTTGCTTCATAGATCATTCAGCAGCAGGTTCTTTTATTGCTATATATCTGAATAATTTTGAAAGTTCTTTTTGGAATTGATCTCTAGTTTTATTCCATTGTGGTCTGAGATGTGGTATGATTTCTATTTTTAAAAATTTGCTGAGACTTGTTTTGAGACCTAACCTATGGTCTATCTTGGACAATGTTTAAGGTGCACTTGACAAGAAGCATTTTCTGCAGTTTTTGGGTAAAATCTTCTGTAAATGTTTATTAGTTTATTTGTTCCAGTGTTTTAAGTCCAGTTTCTTTGTTGATTTTCTTCCTCAATTATCTGTCTAGTTCTGTCTTGGAGTATTGAAGTCCTCCATTGTTATTAAGGTGCTGTTTATTTCTTTACGTTTTAGTTTTGTGATCTGGGAGCGCCAATGTTAGGTGCATATATGTTTAGGAAATTATATCTCATTGTTGAATTGGTTCCTTTATCAGTATGTAATGACCATCTTGTCTTTTTTTACTTTTCTTGATTCAAAGTCTGTTTTATCTCTCATGTGAGTAGTTACTCTTCCTCACTTTTGGTTTCCATTTGCTTGGAATATTTTTTCTACTCCTGAGTCTCTAGAACTCTTTACAAATGAGATGGATTTCCTGAAGTCAGCAGATATTTGGGTCACTTTTCTTTTTTTTTATATTTGGGGATTCATTGAGGGTACAAGAAACTAGTTTACACTGATTGCATTTGTTAGGCAAAGTCCCTCTTGTAATCGTGTCTTGCCCCCAAAAGGTGTGGCACACACCAAGGCCCCACCCCACTCCCTCCTTCCCTCTCTCTGCTTTTCCTTTCCCCACCCCTCCCTCCTTCTTTCTCTCTCTGCTCTCCCCTTCCCCCACCCCCACTGTGTCCTTAATTGTCATCATATCAAAATAGAGTACATAGGATTCATGCTTCTCCATTCTTGTGATGCTTTACTAAGAATAATGTGTTCTGCTTCCATCCACGTTAATACAAAGGATATAAAGTCTTCATTTTTTTGAATGGCTGAATAGTATTCCATGATGTACATATAACACAGCTTGTTAATCCATTCCTGGGTTGGTGGGCATTTAGGCTGTTTCCACATTTTGATGATTGTAAATTAGCTGCAATAAACAGTCTAGTGCAAGTGTCCTTATGATAAAAGGATTTTTTTCCTTCTGGGTAGATGCCTAGTAATGGGATTGCAGGATCAAATGGGAGGTCTAGCTTGAGTTCTTTGAAAGACCTGTGTAATTTAAAAGAAATGAAATGTTTTTATTTAAGTTTTAGAGACTGAGAAGCCTACGTTTGAGGAGCCATAGCTGATAGGACACTCTTGCAGTTGAGGACACTCTGAAGACTTAGGAGGAAGCACAGGATATTACATGGCAATGAGGTGAGCATCCTCCTATTAGCTTAGGCAGTTATTTAGACACATGTGAAGTGGATGGTGGATGCTAGTTTGGACTGACTTGAGTCAGGCTGACCTGAGTTGTCATACTGTTTTGTCATGGGAGTGGGGCTAATTGAGACCTCACAAGTTAGACATTTTAGGTGAGTTCCCTTGAAATAGATGCTAATCAGTATCCCAAGGACTTCTTTACATTGACAGATAGATGTGGTTCTACTGACTTGGTTGTTTTGGAAACAGCCTGATTAGACTCTAGGGAACAGACTCCCAAGAAAGAACAGATGACATGTTAAGGGGGGTCCACAAGATCTGAGCAGATATTTGGTCTACAATAGAGGATCTCCAAGCACTGACCAATTATAAAGAGGCAGAGAAACCACAAAATTCAGATATTGTCAAGGCTTAAATAGGTGGTCTTTGGAGCATGAGCACAGTTGAGATAACACTGTCCCTAAAGGAGCTACCTCATTAACATAGTAAAATTCACACCCATCAGTGTCATGACAGTTTATAAATACCATAACAACTCCCAGAAATCCCCATACTAGTATAGAAAGTGAAGGTTCCTGGCTTGATGCTCATAGCTCAGTGATTAGTGTGTGGGCCACATACACAGGGACTAGCGTGTTTGAACCCACCAGACCTGCTAAAACAACAACAGAAACTACAACAAAATTAAAAATAGTGGGGCATTGTGGTGGGCACTTGTAGTCCCAGCTACTTGGGAAGATGAGGCAAGAGACTTGCTTAAGCCCAAGAGTTTGAGGTTGCTAGTGATGTGACACCGCAGCACTGTACCAAGGGTGACATAGTGAGACTCTGTCTCAAAAAAACCAAACCAAAATAAAACAAAAGAAAATAACAAAAAAGGGAGGATTCCCAATTCCAGGGATTCTCCGCCCTTGTCTAAGGAAACCAAGAATATTCCACCATAATCACCACTCCCCACGTAACATAAAATTGGGAGTCACCATAGAAGGAAAAATCTATTTTTTTTTTTTTTGAGACAGAATCTCACTATGTCACCCTCAGTACAGTGCTGAGGCATCACGGCTCACAGCAGCCTCAAACTCTTGGGCTTAAGAGATTCTCTTGCCTCAGCCTCTCGAGTAGCCGGGACTACAGGCACCCACCACAACACCCGGCTATTTTTTGTCTGCAGTTTTCATTGTTGTTCAGGAGGCCCATGCCGGGCTTAAACACACAAGCCTCAGTGTAGGTGGCTGGCACCCTACCCACTGAGCTATGGGCACCACCAGAAGGAGAAATCTTATTAAACTCTCTATCTCTGCTACTCACAGGTACTGACTTATTCCTTCATGGAATGTACTATGCTTTAGTTCTTTTGGCACTTTGCCTATTCACAAAAGCTTGCACTGCTAATTCATTCTGTCAACTCAATACCATTGAATTGTCCATTCTTCAGTGTCCATTCTTTGGTCCTGGGAACAAGGAACCTGAGAAAATGGGGACTAAATATTTATTTCCTCAACTCGTAACACTAGAAAATAGCTCAATTTCCCTTTTCCCTTTTTAAAGCCATCAGCCTCTCATGATAAACCATTAATCTATAGACCTATCACTTTATTAACTTATGAATAGATTAATCTATGATTGGATCATTCGGACATGATTAAAGTATGACTGGACCATGGGTTAATGATACAATCACCTCTTAAAGGCCCTACATCTCAATACTGCCACATTGGGCATAAAATTTTAACACAATTTTGGAGGGGACAAATTTAAACCCATGGCATTCCACTCTTGGCTCCCCAGTATTCATGCCCTGTCATATACAAGTGCATCCATTCCATTTGTATACCCACTAAAGTCTTAACTACCACTAACTCAAATTAACAAAGTCCTGAGTCTCATTTGTCAGCCTTTGAAATCAAAACAGATTATCTCCTTGCAAGATAAAATGGTGGGATAAGTACAACTTACACTTTCCTATTTCCAAAGAGAGAAATAGGCAAAATAACAGGCTCTAAAGGAGGCTAAAACCCAGCAGGGCAGATGTTACATCAGAAGCTTGGGAATAACTTCTTTCGACTACTGTGCTGCCTCCTAAACACACTTGGGTGGAGATTAGACTTGCACAGCCTCCAGCAGGATCACCTCTGTGGCTCTGCTGGAACAATCCACCTGGCCACTTGTACTAGTTGTAGACAGGTGCCTGAAGCTTTCCCAGGTGGGCATGGCATGCTAGAGATGACTCCACAGTTCTGGAGTCCTGGTGGCCATCTCACTTCCTTCACTCTGCAAGGCATTGCCCTAATGTGGACTCTGTGATCTCAGTTATAGCATGGTACTAGACATTACCACAGTGGGGACCCTTTGAAGAAGCTCCAACCCTATATTTCTCCAACCTCACAATTTCTTTACTGGGGGCTCTCTGGGGTGGCTCCACACCTGTGACCAGTCTCTTTCTGGGTTCCACAGGCTTTTGAATAAAGTTTTTGAAATTTGTGGAGACTTCCAAGCCTTCACAGCTCTTTCTTTCAGTATTAGCAGGACAAGGATACCTCCAATGTTTTAGATAGTATCTTCTAGAACTACTGCACAAGCCTCCCCTGGGAGCCACTTAAGCCTAAAGAGACAAAATGTAGGAGCACCATCCTGATGTGTCACAGGGCAGTGGATCCCCAGACCTGTCTTCCTCTGCCCTAGGTCCTGTGATGGGAGATGCACCCTGGAAAATTATTGAAATGCCCTTGGGGCCTTTCTTCATTGTCTTGGCCATGAGCTCCTGGTTCCATTTTAGCCATGCTAATTTCTGGCTAATCTGTGGCTCTGCCAACACCCTTGGATTGCTGACCTGAAAAATGTCTTTCACTTGGCCAGGGTGCAGGTTTTCCATCTTTTCCTACCTGTTTTTTTTTTTTGTTTGTTTGCTTGTTTGTTTGTTTTGTTTTTTGTTTTTTATTTTCTCTCTTGCCATTTACTTTAGGCAGTTAGAAGGAAATAAACACACACCTGAGCACCTTACTTCTTAGAAATTTCTTCAGCCAGATACTTTAATTAATTGTTCATTCTGAAGTTCAGTGTTTTTCAGAAAGCCCTTGGGTATGAACTCTGTTTAGACAAATTCATAGCCAGTTTATAACAAGGGTGGCCTTAACTTTTACTTAAAACATTGCAGGGAGATGAGGCCCAATGGACAGAAAGAACACCCAAACATCATGTTTAACAACAGAAGGGGTTTATTTCAGCCAGTGGAGTGAAGGCACAGAAGAATTCAAAATGGCCACACTCAGGACTAGCACAGTCTTTTCCTTTTTATCCCCAGTCAAAAAGTTACAGCTCATAGATACCTTTCTCATTGGTCAGTATGAATCAAACTGTAGAAACTGCTCCAACTTTTACAAAACTGCAGGCTGTTACAGAGTCAGAACCAAGTATTATTCCCAGGTCCCAGGAAGTTAAGTCTACAAATTCCTAAGAACTGAGTCACCATGGGGAGGACCTCACAGGTTTATCCTTTGGTGTCTCCTTGAGAAGACCTCTATTCTATTGGACCTTACCTTTTCTGGGTATTCTTTCTCATTCACCCCTTTTGATACTCCATAAATATTTCTCTCTGGGATATCACTATTGGCTTTCTCCTTTCATATAGAACAGTGTGATTTTTTTTTTTCTGATTTATATCTGTCTTGATTATCTAGCACATATCCCTGACTACTAGTGGGAGGAGAGAGGGAATAATTAAGCTAAATCTGATGATGCCTAGTACTCTTCCTAGTAAGGTTTTATATAACCAGTGCCCTCACAGGTTTTGAGGGCTACATGGGACATGGGCCAATGTCTGGGTTTTTCTTTACACCTCATATGACTTTTACTTGGTGATTAATTTTCAAGACTAGCTCTGAGAGAGGATATCTAAGAAGGGTGAGGTCTAGGAGAACAGGTATTCTCAAGGAAACCACAAGGATACACTTGCAGGGTCCTTTCCAGGGTGACTCAGCTCTTGGGAATTTGTAAACTTAACTTCCTGGAATTTGTAAATTTCCAAGTTCTGTGAAATCCTGTAGTTCTATAGTGGCTGGAATAGCATCTTCCACTTTGATTCAAACTGGCCAATAAGAAGGGTACCTGTGGGGTGGAAATTTTTGACTGTTGATAAAAAGGGAAAGACCGAGCCAGTCGGCAAGTGTGACCATTTTGAAATCTTCTATGCCATAAGCTCCAGGCTGGTGAATAAAGTCCTTCCTCTTATAAACGTGGTGTTTGGGAGCTCTTTGTCTCCATTGGGCCTCGTCTTCCTGCAACAGCTCCAAGGGTTATATTGACCCCCACAGAGCAATCTGTCTCCACTACTCTTTTTTTTTTGAGCATGATATTTTGCTATAGGACTTACTGCCTCAGGTGTCTTCTATCAAGCATTTTGACCTTTCACATTCATCCTCACACCACTTTTGTACAAAATCTAAGGCATAGAGAAATTTCTAATCTGTCCTATATTTCCTTTGCCAGCTCCTTTTGCTGGAGCATCTTAACATGGTGCTGTAGGCATTAAACTTCTGTCACATGGCTGGGCTTTCCTATTTCCCTGGTCTGGACCAACATTTAGATTTCAGGGACTGTGACTTCACTTGGGTCTTCTATCCAGGCTTTAATTGTACCATGGTTGTGGGAGAGCTCTGTGGGAATGTAGTATACATATGGGTTTTCACCTTTTCTTGTGTCACATATTGAGTACTGTGTCTGATTATAAGTGCAAGCTCCCTTCTGAGTGTCTTTGCATTCATAAAAACTATAAAAGATCACCTTTTGTCCTATTTTAGTGTTGTGGGTGCACAGATCACATTCCTTCTCCCCACTTCCCAAAGTTCACAGACCCATTACAATATGTCCCAGGAGGAATTTCCTCAGGCTTCAGCTGTGCATTGACCAGCCAGCTCCCAGTATGTGGCTGGTGCAGGGCATGTTAACTGCCTAAAAGTTATCTTGTAAAGGTTGGCTGGATCTGGTTTTGCTTCCCATGGGAGCAGTGAAGCTCTCTTCAGCCTGCTGTGATGGATCCAGGTAAGGATTCCTTCCGCCTTTGTGCTATGGGTGTGAACAGGATGACAGTGTAGGGTCCCTTCTACCTTGGTTTGAGGGGGACCAGGTTCCAATCCTTGACCTAGACTTGATCACCTTGATCTCCTGGAGAAAATGGGTGTACAGACACAAAAGACTGAGCAGAACATGGTTAATTACTGAAGTAGAGATCTGCTTTGCTACTGTTCCTAGGGCTTCTAACTTCTGTTCAATTCAGTCTTTCCCAGTTCTTTTAGGAGTCCCTGCTAAATTGCAGAGTATTGGTGGAGGCCTATTATACATTATCTCATAAGGGGAGTACACTGACCTCTTAGAAATGATACACTTAATACTGAACAATACCAGTAGCAAGGCCTACATTCAATTAATCTTTGCTTCCTGGTGGAGTTTGCCAATTCTTGCTTTTATGGTTCTGTTCATGTGGTCTTCCCTACCTGAGCATTGAAACTTATATGCCACATGTAGTTTCCAGGTAATGTTCAAAGCTTTGGCTGTCATTTGCAATATCTCTGTTATAGAGGCTAGTATGTTGTCAGATCCAATCTGGGATGGCAACCTAAGTCATGGGAATTTATCTGGGCAACACTTTTAATACTTCAGGAGCTCTCTTTATTCTGGTGGCGAAGGCTTCCATCTATCACAAGTATGTGCAGACCAATACTAGTAAGTATCAGTTTCCTCCACATCTGGATGATTCAGTATATTCCATTTGCACATCTTTAAAAGGGCCTTCCCTGTAGGCCTGAATTTCAGGTGGCAGGGATGGTTCCTGTTAAGCACTATGTTGGCTGCATGCCATACAATGCTAGATCACTTTTTTGGGTAAGGTGGCCAACAGGGGAATATAGAAGTATCTCCCCAGAAACTTCTTAATTTTCTTTTTTCTTCTATCCTAAGTGCATGGCCACATGTCCTCATGTCCTCATGTATACAACTTCTATAACCAACTTCAGATTTTTACATAGTAAGCTCTGATATTCTGTGAGGCATGAGTGGGTCAACCAATGGTGCCCTTTGGTGATCAGAAGAGTGACCAGTGGGTATGATACCCAGACTCTTAAGTTTTATCCCAAAGTCAACTTATTAGCCTCTTACACCAGCATGGCAGGGTCTACAAGTGTTCTTAAGGCATAGGGGCCATCATTTCAAGACCTCATCAAGTTGCTTAGAGAAATAAACAACAAATCTTGCCTAGGATCCTACATTCTGGGTAAGCAATTCCTCAGCTATTCTACTTCTTTCTGATATGTACAGCTTAAAAGTCTTGGTCAAGTCAAGGAGGCCTAGCACCTGGGCTGATTGCAGTTTTTCCTTTAGATTTTTCAAGGCTTTTGGTTGATTGTATTTCTACTTAATTGGCCTTTTTACTTCCCCATTTGTGGCTTCATACAATGTTCTTGGTCCATTTATATATTTCACACAGTCTTCCATAGAAAATAAAAGTCAATGTTTTCATTGACAATCAATGTTTCACAGTCAATGTTTTTGGTCCATCTATATATTTCACACAGTCTTTCATAGAAATCCCCAGGGTGTTTATCTGACTTCTGCATGACTTTGGTCACCTTGCATATGTTTGTGGATTTCTGAATTCCCTACACTGATAGGGACAAAGTCAAGGATGAGTCCAGGGTAAGAGAATAAAACCATTTATCAGTCACCTACAAATATCTACAAGTTCTGGACTTCAAGGATAAGGTTCACACAATTAGAATATTTTATAGTCTTAACACAGTTCTTAAGATAATACCTAGTTTTAAGAGTCCCTACAGAACTGATCCAAAGTTCTGGGCAATTCAAGTGAATATTCATGTTCTAATTTTTTCTAAGGTATCTATATAGACACAGAAGATAGCATTTAATGATGAACAAATTTTTCCATTGTACCAAACAGGTGACCTTTGTTGAGCATTAAGGCTTCAGAGAAAATATAACTCCTATATGTAATTCTATATTTTCTGGCCAGTCTCTGAGTCCCACTTAACAGATCAGTTTAGTAAAACAGCTATGTCTCACTTTATGATCTGGCATTGCAGACAAGGCTAGGGTCTAATACAGGTGGCCCACAGTTTTTGTTTTCCCTTTTCAACAATTTTTCTCTCTCTAATTTCTTACTTTACTAAAAACAAATTATAGCAGAATTAATTTAATTGCCAAAATAAACTGTTGTTTTAGTATATTGAGTCTGATTATTTGCATAAAGTGCAGCAAGAATAATTATTAGCCATCTAGACTTTTCTTTCTTTTAAAATTGACTTTGCTGGAACCTTTTATAAGGAATCTCAGGTTAGACTTGAAAGCCTCTCATGAGCCCTGTTTAATCTGTACCATTACGTACCTGTAGGCATTGGGTAAATTTCTCTTCTCTTGAGGTCCCCAAGCAAATTTTGATTCCCATACCTGTTAGAAAGTGACATTCTTTACTCACTGCAGGACATTCTTTACTCAATGCAGATCAGTCTTTCAAATGGGCTTTTTTAATTGGCCTTATAAAGTCAACCTTAATTCCTTAACACAGTCTGGATACCCCTGAAAATGTTATTCCAGTCAAAACTTTGGTAAAATAACAATAACCAGTGTCTTTCATCATGTCCTACAGACAAAACAGATTCTTATTGAAATTCTGAAAATAACTGAATTGTCAGAAATTAAGAATACTTACAAATGGTTTTCAAATTCGGGAGAAATAAAGGAGAGAGAAAAAGATAAATGTTTCAAATTTTTGTGCAGAAGAACATACATTGCTGAAAGCTACAAATAGTTTAAAAGATAGAAAATGGTTTTCTTGACTTTTGGGAAGCAGAACATAAAGAATTAGCAATGTTTCAAACAAAAAGACATAACATGTCTTTTCCATGTAACTATTTGAAGTTAGGTTAGGAATACTGATGGACATATTAATTTTTTTCCTTTTTTTTTTTTTTTTTTTGAGATGGAGTCTCATTATGTTGCCCTTGGTAGACATCGTAGCTCACAGCAACCTCCAATACCTGGTTTGAAGTGATTCTCTTGCCTCAGCCTCCCCAGTAGCTGAGACTACAGGTGCCCGTACAATGCCTGGCTATTTTTTGTTGCTGTTGTCCTTGTGGTTTAGCTGGCCCAGGTCAGGTTTGAATTCGCCACCCTTGGTGTATGTGGCTGGCACTGCAACCATTGTGCTACGGGTGCTGAGCCAGACATGTTAACTTTCTAATTAAAGTCCTGGAAGTTTGCTTCTAGTCTGATGGCATATAATCTCAATGTCAAAGGAAATTTGACTTTGGGAGAACTTTCCAGCCTTTTCTATTACTTCCTTGAAGGAAAAACTTTGGACTTAGCTATACACTAAGACAGACCAATATTTTATAATATTAGAACATGCATATAAACATAATCCATAGAAAATTGACAACCACCATTTCATATTTTATAATATTTTCTATACATTTTTAACATATCAAAGAAGCCTAATGTGTCTTTCACAGAATTTCAGTGGTCTTAAAATTTCAAAAGACCAAATTTAGAGTTTTGACTTTGGAAAGTTTGTCAAATATCAGAGGCTTAAAACATTTATTCAAACAAGGTTAAAGCCAAAACATTCTAAAGTCAATGCTAAGACACCTGGATATTCATATTTCTTCACAGATTTTCTTTTATGAGGTTTATTTAACCTTCACAGACAATATACAAACATTCTAAACATTCTAAACCACCTTTCTTTCTTTCTTTCCCCCACTCCGTCTTTCATTTTCTTAAATAACCATTCTGTTTCAGGAAAAAAAATTACCACACAAGATCCTTTCTTACACAATGCCATTTTCCTTTCCGTCTATTTTTTTTTACTCTCAAAAAAAAAAAAAAAAAAAAAAACCAACAAAAACAACAACAAAAAAAACAATTTTAAAAACACAGGATCACAGTTTACTATGAAGTTAATTATTCACTTAGCTATACTGCTAATTAGAAGGTTGAAAAGGCAAGAATCTTGTTCTTTGACAAAGATTCTGTTTCCCAAACAATCTTAACAACCAAATTATTACATTTTACAAATGAGAGACATTTAATGGACTATGACATGATTTTAAGGTTTTAAATTACTTTAAAATGTTCTGAAACCACAACACTGGCATCATTTCTGATGTCTTTTCATTGATCCCCTAAGTTTCACATGGTCATGTGGCATCAAAGAAGGCCACAAAGAACATGACCAATGTCCTTAATTCCTTTACCAGGAGCAGATTTCAAGACAGAAAGCAGAAAACTGGAACATCCAGTTTCTCTCAGAATATCAAGGGGACAAAGTTGAAGCAGAGCAGAAGGGGCTATGTGAGTTAGACTGTGCCTTGTGGCTACTGGCCTAAGTATGGGGAACATTGCTTTAGGTTTCAGCATAGTTACCTGTTTAGACATTAGAATTCAGAGGCTTAAAATCAAGAACATAAACTCACAATCAAATCTAGAAAACTTAGAAATATTACAAAGGTGGCAGTCTATAATCTTTGAACATTTAAACTTTAATAACAGATTTCATCTCAAAGGATAGTACAGTCACCTGAACAACAAGGAATTTGAGTCATTCCTGCTCTCACAAAGTTCTCATTCTCCCCATTGACATAGTTACTACATAGTCTACTGTAAACCCTTTCTTAAAATGCTTCAGCACAGTTCTAAACAGGGTGGACTTCCCCTGTGTTTCCCATTTCCTTCCCTCAGACAATTGACAAACATGTCACAGATGGGGTAAAAATGGGTCTACAGATTGGGTAAAAACAGAGATATTAACAGTGACAGGTCACACAATCATTTTTCCCTATGATGGCTGGGGTTGGAGCCCTGTGTATTTTTACTCATCTAAGTCAGTCTAGAAGTACTCATACACACACAATTCCAACCCATTTCCTCACCTTGGTAGCCTTGGTTTCCCACTCAAACTGCCACTTAGCCATAGGAGGTGTTCTCCAGTACCATTTTTTGGAAACAACACTCCACTATGTCCTGTGAGGGGACATCAGAACCTCACACTTGGTGTCTGTCTTAGTCATACCACATCCATACTTTCTCATCTAATTCTCACCAGTCCTACAGGTGATCTAATGCCCAGGGTTCGATCAAACCCATCTTCTGCCTAAATGTAGTGGTCCCTAACTGGTTCTACCTTGCTTCAGATTCAATCTCCCAAAGCAGGTGACGATTCCTGCATGCCAATTCCTCCCAGTGTTTGACTCCTGGAAGACTCCTGGAGGAGGTCCTTTTTATGTCCAGTTGAAGCCTCCACACAGGGATATGAAACTCATCTCTGGTGTATTCAGTAGTTCACATCACCCAGACTAATCAGCAGCCCCTCCATGGGTATCCTGAGAGTTGGTGGCAACAACCAGGTATGACTGAGCTGGTTTTCTCCTCAAGTAGTCTCACTTCCCAGTCAGGAAACCAGAAATGTTACAGGAAGACAAGGCCTAAGGGAGAGAAAGAGCACCCAAGCACCATATTTAAAAATGAAAAGATTTTATGTCAGCTGGTGGAGAAATGGCACAGAAGAATTTAATACAGCTGCACTCCAGGACTGGCTTAGTCTTCTCCTTTTTATCCCAGTCAAACAGTTCTGCCTGAAAGGTACTTTTGAATCAAGCTGGAGAAGGAGGCTCTGGTTTTTGCAGAACTATGGATTTTTACAAAAGCCAAACCAAGTGTTGGTTCCCAGGTCCCAGGAAGTTAAATCTAATTGCTAAGAGCTGAGTCACCATGGGGAGGACCTTGCAGGTTTATCTTTGGGGTCTTGATAAGACCTCTGTTCTCTTTGGCCTTATTTTTTACAGGTGTCCTCTCTCACAAACACCTCATTTCTTAGTTCTATTTAAAATCTTGTCAGTGTAGCCTTTACTGTTTGTATTTCTATGAAGTAAAATAAAATCCCCAACTAAATGGACTTCCTCTTGGCCATGAGCACCCCAGGAAAATGTTAATACTGCCTTACTCTTTGAAAGGATAGTGCTGGTGTATACCCAGAGACAAAACTAGAGAAGAGAGAAGTTCAGGCCTGGTTTAATGAAAGGGACAGTGACCTGCCTGGGCAGGGCCAAAAATATCATCTGAACAGAGGGTGGTTGGAAGCCTGTTTTTATATGGAGCAGTCAGGTTGGATAGATTTCATCGCCTCTTGAAGGATTTTGGTTGCCTGGGATTTTTCATGAAGTTTTGGGGATGGAGCTAGCAAGACCTTTTGTAGTCTTTTAATGCAAGGAGAAATGAAAAGTGGGAGGGATCCTGTGGGCCATGTTAGTCCCCCAGAACTATTCATGAAGATGTAACTGAGGAATTGGAACCAGGAGCATGATTCAAACACTCTTGGGCTCTAAAGTAACCCTTTATTACCAAGATTTAGAATCCCAGGAAGACATGAAGATCATTTGCAAAGACTGCCTTCCTTTGAGAGAACTTCGTTGAGTTCTTATGCCCTCCCCTTTTTTCTACACATCATCCAGCTCAATGCTCTCTATTTGAGGGATTTAGTATTTGTTACTTTCCTAAACTGTACATCTGGTGTTTTTTCTTTAGCCTGGGGTAATTATGGCCTTCATGGTATCAGACCCAGGGCAGAACTGGTGGATGACATTGTTACCAGACAAAGGGGGTCTGGCCGCCTGTCACAGTTAGCCAATATGTAGACATAGGAATAGCTCTACTAAACTTTGTCAGAAGCCTAGTGATTGTAGAGAACAGTGAGTGTAGCTGCTCCAAGACTATCCTATTCTTCCATTTTCAAAATCAGTTTTATATATGAACATTCAAAGTAAAAATCATGTTCTTCCTTATCTGAAACTGTTGTAGAAATATGAGGCCTAGTGAAGAGAAACAAAACCCAAACACTGTGTTTAAAAGAGGAAGGGTTTTATTATAGCTTGGGAGTAATGGCAAAAAAGAGTTCAAAATGGCCACCCTCCCCAGTTGGCTCAGTCTTCTGCTTTTTATCCCCGGTCAGAATGTTCCAGCTCACAGGTACCTTTCTCACTGGTCAGTTAGAATCAAGGTGTTGAAGTGGCCTCCAGCTTTTATAGAACCATGGGCTTTTCCAGAAGCAGAAGCAAACATTTTTTTCCAGTTCCAGGAATTTAAGTTTCAACATATTCCTAAGAGCTGAGTCACCAAGGGTAGGACCTTGCAGGACTGTTGTTGGGGTCTCCTTAAGAAGACCTCTGTTCTTTTAGACCTCATTCTTTCTGGGTATCCTTCCTCAAAATAACAATAATAAGCATAACACAAGACCTCAAACAAAATTCCAATTCAAAAGTTAATCTCTACAAAATAAATCTTCCTAAACTCCTAAAACTGGGCATCTTTAGAGTGGGAGAAAAATTTACAAAACATTAAGAATGGGAGACAGAAGGTAAAGATCACTTAGGACTTTAACCAACAGACCAGGTCTGTCATGTTGGCCATAGCCTGACAGACTCTATCTTAATTTCACCATATATACTTTCAATGTGATTGATGACTAGTTAGATCATTAAGTAACTTTTAAGGCTAAGGGAGAGCTGAGGCTAGTTTTTTTCTTACAAAGGGAAGGGAGGTTTGACAGGCTTTAGGCAGTAAGATACTTGTACTTAATTAATATACTTCCTTGTATTAAAACATTTAGATAAAGATTCATTTCTTTAACCAATTAGAAATCAAATAATCTTTGAATTTACCTATAACCTGTAAGCCCCTGCTTTTAGATGTCAAAACTTTGTTGCAGGAAGATGAGGCCCAGTGGAGAGAAAGAGCATCCAAACACCATGTTCATAAAAGAAAGAGTTTTATTTCAGCCTGTGGAGCTTATGGCATAGAAGAATTCGAAATGGCCATGTTCCCTGACTGGCTTGGTCTTTGCCTTTTTATCTCCAGTCAAAAAGTTCCAACCCTTTATCATTGGTCAGTTTGAATCAAGTGGAAGATGCTGTTCAAGCCCCCACAGAACTACAGGATTTCATAGAAGTAGAAATTTCCAAGTTCCAGTAAGTTAAGTCTACAAATTTCCAAGAGCTGAGTCACCATGTAGAGGACCCAGCAGGTATCCTTGTGGTCTCCTTGAGAAGACCTGTTCTCCTGCACCTCACTCTTCTCAGGCCAAAGCAATGTATATTTTCTAAGTATTGATTCATGATTTTTACTATCCATCTAAAATGTATAAAACCAAGCCCCTGCAGGACCACTTGCTCTGAAATCCTTGGGCATAGCATCTGTTAGAGCCAAAGATACTGAAAAGAACCAGGATGAGTAGAATTAATATGTGAGATTTATTAGAACATCTTAAAACTGGTGAACTGTCATTAAAGATGGTTTTAGGCCCTAGTTATGGAAAGAGGGCTATTTGAAAACAGTTCAGATTGTGACCCATGTGCATCTTAGGAAATGGTGAGCATATCAGTCATGGTTCAGTAACTCAGGATGTGGTGTAAGAGGCCAAAAGGTCATATGTTAGAGGTCTTGTAAAAGGTCGGAGGGTTATCTCCTGGCAATTTACTGTAACCTGAAAGAATTATTTTAACATAACTTAAAAAAAAAAAAGAAAAGAAAAACAAGAATAATTCTGCTTTTTGGTTAATGGATGTCCAGACCTACCAGAGCTAACAGCCTAGGATATTTGTTAAGGTGAAATAGAAGCAAGCCTAACTCCATTTTTATATAATTCTCTTTCCAGAGAATAAGTGGGAAGGCAAATTAGACCTAATTCCATTCTGTTGTTTTCCTACATTTTATTGCTTTAAAAAAAAAAAAATGGTTCCACTTGCCTCCCAGCCCATAGCATAATATTTTAAGTATACCTGGTTAGAACTGTTAAAATCATTAACATTGTGTAGAAGTCAATAACTACCTTTGTGACAAAAAACTTTTGTGATTATGTGAAAGTGATCTTCATACCATTTGTATATAATATTGACATGTTAACAGAACAAGCTTCACTCCTTTTTACCTTCAAAACTAGTTCCTCTTGTTTTCCTTCCAAGTGTAACTGTAAATGCTTTTAGCTAAAATTGTTATTAATGTAAGTTACTAACCACATAGTCCTTACAATTATAGCTTTTTATGATCATGTTGTTTATGACTATCACCTGTGAATCCCCCTCCCTGCATTACCTGAGGACATTTTAGATTGTATTTGTTTTCTAAAAATTACTAAGTGTTTTTGTAATCATAACATTGTGTACTTGTTGTTTTCACGCCTTGTGACTTCCCCTAACTGTTGTTTTCACTTTTGTAATGTATTTGTCTACCCCCTGGAAGAGTTTTGCCTTATGAAAGTGAGAGCCTCAGTCAACTCGGGGCTGCTCTCAGAAACCCCATTTTGGGACACCGAGGCAGTTGCTGGCTCTTCAATAAAAGGACTCCTCTTTAA
Organism: Perodicticus potto; assembly: GCA_963574655.1. NCBI lineage: Eukaryota > Metazoa > Chordata > Mammalia > Primates > Lorisidae > Perodicticus > Perodicticus potto. The sequence goes on along the minus strand of CAUYRH010134721.1, from coordinate 9,467 downwards.
TTTGACTTGTTTGGTAGAGTGGTCTTTGGGGGCGCCTCCTGGGCATAACAATATTGGCACAAATGCTGACTCAAAAAAATAATCTTAAAAAATATTTTACAGAGGTTTTTTTTTTTTTTTTTCCATTAATATTCCTGCCACCATACTGTTTACAGCCACTTCACCAATCTCTATGGAGCCCCAAAACTTTTCCAACCCTTTTGTCTTTTATGCCCTCTAGGCTTTTCCTCACCTGTTTCTCCAAATTCTTCCAGCTTCTGCTTGGTATCCAGTTCCAAGGCCACTTCCTCATTTTGGGGTGTTATCGCTGAAGGAGGTAAGGTTACCCAAAAATATCATTACTTAACATAAAGATTATTTTGAATTAAAGCCATTCACAATCAGAAAGCATTGAGGGGAATGTCCCTCTATCTGAATAAAACCAGAAAGACCTGATCAGGGGAACAAAAGGGGACAATTGACTTCCTTTCCTCCCCCTGAATGCAAGGAGACCTGGCTCAAATCATTTAAAAAACAAATCTGTCTTTCAGGTTAATTTACGAGTCAATCTGTTTCCCCTATCTGTTCATCCTCCCTAGTAACCACTTGTTGCACTCATACTTCACATTCCTCCCTCTCCCTTCAAAAAGGCATCTATAAATGTATCTGAACATTGTTAACACATTGGGTAATACTTCTTGTGGTTCCTCCCATGGGCATGGTATTCAGAAATAAACCTTTCGGCTATTAATCTGCATAATTGTGAGTTGATCTTTCAGAGACCCAACCAAGGGAAAAGGGACAAGTTTCCCTGTGATCCCAACATTAGCAATACCCCACTTCTCAGTGTCAATTTTCTGAATTAGTCTCTTTTATGTTGCTTATAACACAATATATACAACTCATATTCATAAAGAAGACATTTATTTCTAACAGTTTGAGGGCGGATGAGTCCCTTGTTGAAGGTCCACATCTGGTGAGAGGCTTCCTTCTGGCTAAGACTCTGAATAGTCCTTTGGTCCTTTAAGCTTTCAGGTGGCCTGAGTGCTGAGCATGAAACTTCAGGTCTCTGTTTCTCTCTAAAAGTCACTCATTGCCTTCATTATTCCGTTAAACTATTAGTCTTTTAATTCAGGATTGGATTGATCCTTTCATGAGAGTAGAATACTCATGATCCATTCACCCCTTAAAGGCCTCATTACTCAATGCTGCCACACTGGGGATTAAATTTCAAAGTGAGGGTCAGGAGAAAACTCCTAAACATGGATCAAAAATATTTTCACATAGTAAATGAGAAAATCTCATGAATGGTATGTTAACCAGGTGGATGAAAATATCTCTGATTGTGTGTCAAGCCCACCCATGTACCCCATGATTGAATTATTGTACACAGCTATGATTCAATAAATAAATAAATAAATAAATAAATAAATAAATAAATAAATTTCAAAGTGAATTTGGTAGGGGACAAATAGTCAAACAAAAATCGGATGCCAGGTAATCTTATGTATTTCAGACATACACCTCCCGAAATTCATCAGGAGTATTAGTCCAATACCCCACTGATAGCCTGGATCAGTCAACCCAACAGATACTGCAAACCCCAACTTAAGAGTGTTGACTCAGGGACATGAGTCCTAACTGGCTGGGCAGCAGTCTTGCAATCCTTGCTGTGCCTCCTAGGGGCAGAATTTCCCTTCTGGAACTAAGACCTCTATTTCTGCAGAACATAAAGTTGCAGGAACAGGAAACAAAAAAAGTTTCTAGTGAATCAATAGGAGTAAGAACAAGTGGCACCACTTTCATTTTTCTTTATTTCAAATTAATATGAGGGCACAAATTTTTAGGTTACATTCTTCTCACTTCCAGGGTAAAGTTCCCCTGGAAAAGAAAGAGCCTCTCACCCCTCACTATGTGCACATTGGTTGAGACCTCACTGCCCCCTCCTGCCTCTCTACTTCTCTACTAGATTGTATTTTTTTTTGTTCATATGAGCATGTAATTATTTACATATTGGTTTCATCTTAGTATTCAGTATATTGAATAAGAGTAAGTGACTCCAACCTCATTTTATCTCTTGATTCCCAGATCTGTGAATTCTGTTTATAGGAGAAATAGTACCTATATACTGGATGCCAATTCAGACCATAAGCAGCCTACTGGATAACCTCGCCCCAGCCCTGGTATTGTCACATAGCTGGTGATGAGACTGTAATTTACAAAGGGTCACCATTTTATCAAGCTGGCTCCTTCAGGATTATGGGGAACATGGTAAGAACAGTGAAGTCCAGGAGCATGAGTTCATTGATTTCCTTCTTTGAATATGAAGTGAGTTCCTTGGTCAGAAGCAAATACAAGGATGATGGATGAGGCTTTGTACAAGTCCACATATGGTAGTTTGGGCAGAAAAATTGTGTACAGAGAAGGAAAAAGTCCATATCCAGAGTGCGATTCTGGTAAAGACAAAAGGCTGCCCACCCTCTGTGATGGAAGTGGCACAGTGCAACCAACATTCCAGCAGGCAGCTGGCTGATCATCCCCGGAGAGTGGTAATGTATTGGGGGGAGACATGTGCAGTGCTGGTTTCTGACATTCAGAGGGGTCTATAGCCAAGTTGCCCTTAATGATTTGAAGTCTATATTGCTAAGCCCATGTATTAACTTTCACCTCTGCCACCACAGCCACATTGTTCATGAGCTCTTTGGGCAATGACAGGCGTGGCTAAGGCATAAGAATGTGTTATCCTTCCCCTTTGTTATTAGAGTTTTCCTCTGGTGATAAACATTTAGTAAGCATTCCAATCATACCTAAATGTCTGCTTACCCCCCACCCTCAGGGCTATAGGCATAGATCTTCCACATAATTCTTTGTTACCAATTTTCAAATCATATATTTTCTAAGCCCTTGATCTTCTGGCCAAAATATTGTATTGGCAAAGTATTGGCCAAAGTTTAAAACCAATTTCTCACCATTTTATCTTTCCAACTAAAGTGCCCAGCTGGGTGTGTGGCCTGAAGTTCTGGCTATTGAGAATATTTCCCTTAACTGATGACTTTCAGAGAAGTCACAGAGAGGGGCTGTAGTGCTAAAGCTGTGTACATTTTTTGGGGTGACTGCCTGTCCTGCAGAGCCATCAGCAACCAGGCCCCAGAATTTTCTTCCTTTGTGAAATCAGAGGGAGGCCCCCAGGAGGCCTTGGGTACAGCTGGGAGAGAGAAGTCAGTGCAGCAGAGTGGGGACCTGAACTTCTGGAACATGAAAGCATGTTGTACCCTCAGGTTCTCTCTGACCTGAGCACATATATACCACACCATTTGACCCCTACAAATTTCACTAAAGTTGAAGGCCCTTGAATTTTAGTTGGATAGATTCCCCACTGTCTGACATTCAAATATCCTAGGAATATGGCCAGTTCTCACTCTATAGGCTCAGTCAGTTTATTGTTCTCAATGTGTCAGAGTATTGTGGTACTTTATATCTTGTATAAGAGGAAAGTGATCAAGTTTCTTCCAAATTGGGACTTAAGAATGGAGCTTTGATATGCCCCTGAGGTATTACACTTAATTTGAACTTCTGGCATTGCTAACTAATAGCAAACTATTTCTGGTTGGTCTTATGGACAGAAATAGGAAAATAAAAAGAGGAAAACACAAATACAAAATGTTCATCATATCAATACCTGAACTGGTCTTTAAAAGATATGTTAATATATTACTTCACTCAAGCAATAAAACCATATCTAGTACAATAGCTTCAGTTTGAGTTACCACCACATTAAGGTGACAATAATCCATCTTTTCCTCTAGGTTCCATCTGTGCTCTGCAAAGGCTAAATAGAAGGGTTGAATGGGGATGAGGTGGGAATTACCACCCATGCATCTTCCAAACCCTTGATGGTGGCACTAATCTCTGTAGTACCTTGAAGAATGTGGTTCTGTTTTTGAATCTCTACCTTGAGCTCTGACCCCTTCCACTGGCCTTTCCCACCATCATAGCCCTCACTCCATAGGTTGGGGAACCATTGTAGGGATTCTGACAGGTACTCAGTGTGCCTATTGTAATTATGCCTTCAGGATCAGGGGAAATGTCTAGAGACTGGGTTTGGGGACCATCTGAACCAACTGTGAGTAGAACTGATCTAAGACTGTGTTAAGTATCTGACATCTTTAGGGCCCTACTCTAACTAAAGACAATAGTGGTGTGTTAGGCCTCCAGGCATCAGTGTCATTTCAGAGCCAGTGTCCAGTAGTGACCCAAAGTTATTGTCTTTCACCAAAGCACAGTTACTCTAATAAAAGAATTTAAATCCCTTTTTGGAAGGATGGGAGGAAGATTTACAGTATGAGTTTTAATAGTGTATGAATAGTATGAAGATTTAAGGTGCTGCCTTTAGGGGACCGTGGCCCCTTATTTCAAAAGGTTTGGAAAAGTAAAGAGGCTCAAATCTGGGAAGTTAGGGAAGAGCTGTCATTCACGGTGTTAGTGATTTGATTTATGTTTTATTCACTAGACCTGCATATTTTTTGCTTATTTAAATCAAGCCAGAATTTAATAGGCCTTGTACCTATCTCATGTCTAAGAACACGCTGGTTAACGAGCCAGCATCAGGTATCTGCAGGAGTAAGTCCAGTCTGAATATTTCTGTGCCTTTGTTGTCCACTAAAGTAATGGTGTCCACCTTGTCTTTAAAGATTGACTGCTTTCACTTGGTCCCTTAGCCCTGTGAGATCCATTTATTTCCACTGACATTTTCCCATTGAGTGACCATGATTCCAACTATAAGGTCTGACTGACAGAGAAGAGCAATCAGGAAGCTCTTCAGGGAGCTGGGCCTCCCTCCACAAATGTGTTTATCAATTCATTGGTGAAAGAGTACCTTCTGCACCCTTCCACTGTGGCTGAGTTGATTTTAAATGTTAAATCCACTCTAGTAATCTTGTCTCCCTGAGCTATTAAATCCTTTCTGCAGGGTCATTCAAGGCAGATATGTTGTTATTGGTGATGAGGGTCCAGCTGCCTGTCACTGTCAGCCAGATGTAGAGACAGGGATTTATGTTCGCCAAACTTTGTCACCATGCCGGGAATTCTGGAGAATAGTGAGTGGTCTGTCAAAGACTGTTCTGTCTCAGTTACCATTCTAATAATTTTTATAGTAGGAAGGCAAGGACACAAACCTAGATATTTTAACTTTATCTGACTGAAAACAACATCAATGTAGTCTTTGCTGTAACAATGCAAAATGTTTAAACAACATAAAGGTAACTGTCACTTTAAGAAAATATCTAAGGGAATAAGTGAGGAAAACATCATATTATTAAAGTAACCTTTACCAACCTCACAGCACTTGTCTGTGTGTGACTACTTCCTCAGAGTCTCCTGAGACAAACATCCTCACACTCATGGTTGAACTTTAACTAGCTAATAACATGGGGAGTGTGGGAAAGAATGTAAGCTGAGCAGACTAGGTCACCTGTACTGCTTCAGCTCAGCTTCTCAGCCTCCAAATTGCAGCTCACATTAATGGCTTCAATAGGCCATTTCCATCTTGCTTGAGGAGGATCATCTTTTAATCCAAGTTTCAGCCAACCAGTCAACAAACTTTTAGAGCCCTTTCTAGATCCCTGAACTAAACAATAAATGCAGAATTTGTACCTAGTGAATTCATGTCAATAAAATTGGCCTGATCCAATGTTACATTCCTTCAGCACTATTCCAATTGTAAATACACATTTACACACATGTTCCTGATTTATGCTTATATAAATTAGCAAATTAAAGTAGTGTTTGTGGATCACAAACCATGTATGTGCCACCTATGCCTGTGACCCTCCTGTGGGTCACACTTTGTGAAACAGTAATTGATTGGCCATGAGTCTGAGAAGCGATGGGGGTGCATCCTAAGAACAATCAGGAGTGTCTTGCTTAGCACCTACCTCAGAGGATACCAGGAACTTTTCCTCAGATAGTGTGGAAGGACGTAGACAGAGGAGAAAAGGCCTGGACCACCTATAGTGGACATGTTGCTACCATGCATAAGCTGTGCATGGGGAGGCCACTAACTTTGGTAAATGAAACTCATCAAAATTTCAGAACTCACTGACTGCAGGTTCATCAAAGTGTTCCAAAAGGTCCCCATTGCTATTTAGAGAATCCTATTTTTTTTCCAACTAATGCCATCAAATTGCTGTGTCCTCCTTGCTAGGCTGAGAATTCAACTTTCCTTATAAATCATTCAATCACATTACGAAAGTTTATGTTAGATTTCACCAACTTCAGTTCTGAGGTTAGAGGAAAGAGGATTCTCATTCAAAGCACATTAAAAAAAAAATAGAAAGCTCTAAAGCTATTTACAGGGAGTTTATCCCTGTAATTTGCACCCTTGAGCTTATCTTTCATTCAACTGGTTTCAGGTTATAACAGGAAGAGTCACCCACTCCACATGTGGAGAATTACATTTCTAGGGCAGTGTTAAGTACCCAGTGTGCTTTTGTCCCTGGCTTCTCCACTCTGTTTTCAGTATGACAGGAATGATCTGATTTCTCAGTTGTCACAGGTGGTAGGCTTCAGTGGGGTGGAGTGTGTTGTAGCCAGGTCTCCTATGTAGAGTGGCCTCTTAGAGTGGTTCCATAAAAAAATAACTGGAATGGTCATACTGAGGAACATAGAGGAGACCATCCAGTGGATACTGTCATAAAAGACTAGACCCCATTTCTGGTGTGAGTTTGCCAAACTGATGTCTACAGTGAGCAAGTAGTGTAAAGTTCTAAGAATTTACTGCAACATAAAAATAGGAATATCCATCATCTAATTATAATGTCAGGGTGAGGGGAACCTTCCACTTTACTCTGGAATGATCAACTAACAGAGAGGCAGATTAAGAAAACAATTTATTTCCTGTGCACATAAAGAGAATCACAGAGCGATTATCCAGTATACATATGTAGTCCAGAAATCTAAATACTCTTTTTTGAGAGGGGAGGAGGGAGATGAGGAATGTAGGTAATGCTGTTTCAGGGCAATAAATGGTTACTGTGGAGGAGGAACAGATAATTGGGAGAATGAATTGATGGATCTGGAAAAGATTAATCTGTAAATGATTCTCTTTGAAAATTAATTTAACCTGAGAGGTAGGAATTATATTTAAAATTATTTGGGCCCAGTTTGATCTTCTCTCCTATAATATAGTGAGATAACAGTAAGGGGAAGGGAATTCTGTTGCTCTTTATGACAGGTCTGTTTGGGTTGATGCAGATAGAGTGAGAGCCCCTTCCTAGGCTTGTGGATCTCTTAGAGCCTTTAATTCAAAATTATCTTTATACCAATTAGTCACGTATTGGGGGAAATTTCCTGAAATCCTTCAATAACTTATAGGAAACTCTATTTAAACATGTTTCCTCAATAAGAGAGCATAATGTAGTAGATGAGTTTAAAAGGTGTAGGAAGTGGAACTCAGAGATGAGACCAGAGCTGAAATATTCAGGCCACGTTTATTGAAATGGGAGACAGAACTGCCTGGGCAGTGACAAAGTGGCAGAGGTAGTTAGAGACCCCTTTTTATGGAGCCATAGCGGGTAGATGAATTTCACAGCTTGCCCAGAAGTTTAGGGTCCCTTGGTATAAACTTTGGGAGTGGGGCTAAGCAGACCCTTTGTGTCTTTGTCTTAGGAGAAAAAGAGGATGAGCAGTTGGAAGGGTTCATGTGTGGCTGTGTTAGGCCCCTTAACATTACCAACTCTTGTAGAAATGGATGATGAGGATGAAGATATTTCTTCTAAAATTCATACTGGCTGGATAGGGTCATAGTTGTCCTCAGTGGGATAAATCGGGTGTTGATAAGGCTGTATGGGTTTGGGGTACATAGGACAGTTTGGGGAGTAGTAGGAATTGGGTTGTAATTCTGGCTGACATCTTTTTAACCCTGTCTTGAATAAATGAGGACAGAAATTGGATTAGACCAGGGGCAATGGTTAATAGCAGGAGGATTGCATGAGGGGGCTTAAGAGGAGTAAGATCCAGCATCCCCATGAGGTATTGAACCAGGACTCCTCATTTTGAGAGAATAGCTGGGCAGCTTGTTCTTGGAACCAGGTAATGCCCTCTTAGACCAGACCACACTCTTTGGTGTATAAACAGCTAGTGTCCTGTAGAAAGTGCAAAGATCTCTTTCTCCTGCTGTGAGTAGATTTAAGCCTCTAAGATGATTGGAGGAAGGATAACTGGAAAGAAATAAAAGGACAAGCAAAATAACTTAATCTTCCTGAGAACTGAGAAACTGTGGGGTACAAAAAGCCATTTTAGTGATAGTGCTAGGTAAGGAAAAATAGAGGTCTGTAAAATTTAGGAAGACTAGAGGACAAGGTTCTGGTATTTATTAGCATTAACTTACTTACCTGAGCTACAGTTTAAGTTACATAAGGCCATCCCAGTGTGATGGAGTTGAGCCCATTTTCAAGTCAGAAATGTCAGTCAGTTGAAAGCCATTCCCATGGGTCTATGGTTATGCAGGATGTTGATTCAGGGACCACTGGTTCCAGAAGTTGAATATAATGTCCTATTTTAAGCATATAATCACTTTAAAATGGGACATTAGATGTTCTCTTCTAGTACCTTTCTCTCTTGTTGAGAAGACATTCTTCCAGGGTTCTAGAAAAACATTCCTCTTAGGTCATTTCATTTTAGTAACCCAGAATCGTAGTAGTGGCCAGAGGTCCATTCTGTAGAAGTGTGTAGTCTTCTTGCTTAGGTTTTTTGAGTAACTATCCCTGGAGAAGTTGCAAAGTGGAAGTCACTATTTTTTTTTTTTTTTAAGTAATCTTATTTCAGGTTAATGCAAAGGTAGAAACAACCAGGTCAAAACATTTGATTTTGTTAAGTACAGTCCTTCTTGTGTTTATGTCCCCCACACAAAAAGTGTGCCATAAACCCTCACCCCTGTGAAAACACCCGAACACTTTCCCCCTCTCTTTCCCTCCTTACCCCTCCCTCCAACTTGAATTGAAATGGGTTTTTCAGCCACATCTGCAAGCATAAGATTGTGTACTGGCTTCATATTAGTATTGTGGAGATTGAATAATTGCTTTTTAATTCTTTTTTTGAGACAGAGTCTAGAATGCCATGGCATCATAGCTTATAGCAACCTCAGACTCTTGAGCTTAAGCAATTCTCTTGCCTCACCCTCCCAGGTAGCTGGGACAGTTGTCATTGTTTTTTAGCAAGTCTGGTCTGTGTTTGAACCCACCAGCCCCAGTATATATGGCTAGTACCCTAACCACTGAGTACAGGCACCACCTAAGAAGTATGAAACTATGAATTAGAATCTTTTTTTTTCTTTTTCTTTTTTTATTTTATTTTTATTTTTTTAAATTATTTTTTATTGAGTCATAACTGTGTACAATAATTCAGTCTTGGAGTACAGTGTGCGGGCTTCACATACAATCGGAGATATTTTTATCAACCTGATTAATATAACATTCATGATATTTTCTCAT
>CAUYRH010134720.1:0-10008 GCA_963574655.1 Perodicticus potto | reverse complement strand
AATTTTAATGCAATGCCTATTAAAGCTCCACTGTCATATTTTAAAGACCTTGAAAAAATATTGCTTCATTTTATATGGAATCAGAAAAAACTTCGAATAGCCAAGACATTACTTAGAAATAAAAACATCACACTTGTGGTGCATATGTGAAGGGTCAGGAGAAATCTTCTAAATACGGATCAAAATTGTTTTCACATAGTAAATGAGAAAATATCATGAATGTTACATTAATCAGGTGGATAAAAATATCTCCGATTGTTTGGGAAGCCCGCACACTGTACTCCAAGCTTGAATCATTGTACACAGTTATGACTCAATAAAAAATAATTAAAAAAAAAAAAAAAAAAGAAAGAAATAAAAACAAAGCAGGAGGGATCACGCTACCAGACCTGAGACTGTACTATAAATCAATAGTGATCAAACATCATGGTACTGGCACAAAAACAGAGAGGTAGATATTTGCAATACAATAGAGAATCAAGAGATAAATCCAACTTCCTACCGCTATTTGATCTTTGACAAGCCAATTAAAAGCATTCAGTGGGGAAAAGACTCCCTATTTAACAAATGATGCTCAGAAACCTGGCTGGCGACCTGTAGAAGATTGAAATTGAACCCACACCTTTCACCACTAACGAAGATAGACTCACAATGGATTAAAGATTTAAACTTAAGACATGAAACTATAAAAATACTAGAAGAAAGTACAGGGAACACTCTTAAAAGCATCGGCCTGGGCGAAAACTTCATGAGGAGGACCCCCAAAGCAATGGAACCAGCATCAAAAATACACTACTGGGATCTGATGAAACCAAAAAGGTTCTGCACTGCCAAGAACACAGTAAATATCGCTAGCAGACAGCCTTCAGAATGGGAAAGAATATTTGCAAATTATCCCTCCAACAAAGGCTTAATAACCAGAATACGCAGAGAACTCCAATGTATTTGCAAGAAAAGAACAAGCAATCCCATCTCAGGATAGGCAAAAGATCTAAAAAGAAACTTCTCTAAAGAAGACAGGCGCACACCCTTCAGACACATGAAGAAATGCTCATTATCCTTAATCATCAGAGAAATGCAAATCAAAACCACCTTGAGATATTATTTGAAGCCAGTAAGATTAGCCCACATGATGAAATCCCAATACCAGAGATATTAGCGTAGATGTGGAGAAAAGGGAACACTTCTACATTGCTGGTGGGAATGCAAACTAATTCACCCGTTTTGGAAAGACGTTTGGAGAATACTCAGAGATCTAAAAATAGAATTGCCATGTGACCCTATAATTCCTTTACTTGGTATATACCCAGATGACCAAAAATCTCAATACAACAAAGATATTTGCACCAGATTGTTTATTGCAGCCCAATTCATAATTGCTAAGTCATGGAAGAATCCCAAAAGCCCAACGATACACGAATGAAATGTACCTTCTTACGAAGACTTCTCCGTGTAGCGTACTGGAGTCCAAATGGGGTAAAGAGGGTGAACCAGAACCCAGGCTCTGTGCAGAGTGTTAAGAGCATCTGGATGAGGCTGCAACTTCTCTTGCGGGCTGAGTGGTTCAAGGGGATCGGTCAAATTGGTAAACGTGCAAGAATGTTAGGAGCAAGGGAGTGCAGATGTGGAAAGCATGATTCTAGAATTAACCCCATGCCTTTGGCTTGAACTGACAGATGTGGAAAGAAAGATTGTTTTAAATTGGTATGTTTGTGGCTGTGTGCAAATATATGTAAATAAGTATGTGTGTAGCTGTCTATCTATCTAGATACAAACTATGTAAATACAAAATATATGTAAATAAGTATGTGGGTAGCTGTCGATCTATCTAGATACAAACTATGGTGTGGTAGCCACTAGCAACATGTGCTTATTTATATTTATTACTTATTTTAATATAAGTAATTTATATTTTACTTATATTAAAATACATTAAAATTAAATGTTTAGTTTTTCTACCATGGTACCCACATTTCAATTACTCAACGGAAACAGGTGAGTTCTGACCCCCTACAAACCAGGAGCCTACATCAGATGTCGAACTTGCTTTCAAAATCTGACTCTCCACTTACAGAACGAGAACTTTGTGGTGAAGTATCTGATTTGAAACCAGGGAGAGAGGAAATCCACTCCCTCTCTGTGTAAAAAATCAAGGCAGCGCTCAAAGAATGATTAGGAAATCTAAAAGACATAGAAACCACGCTTAAGAGACTCCTACTTGCAAAATCAAACACTTTCATCAGGAAAATAAATAGTGTTGCTATCAGATTGTAAGTTATTACAAACCACAGAATGCCTTGAATCCATAAATGAGCAAATTACATTTTGATGATGAACATGGCATATTACATAGTTCCGGTATTACCTATTAATGCCAAAGAGGAAAAGAATAACTGGACAATGAAGAATACCGGCAGAGTTGCCTTAATCAGATAATCAAAGTTAACATCACTAATGATGTGTGCAGTGGAAACATTTTCCACTCAGTAAGATACAATGGAAAAAGAAGGATCGCACTTCACTAATGTTCTTCCAGATATGCCCGCCCTGAAAGTTGTCACAGAAACAAACCAAATATAAGAACTTTCTAAAATATCTGACCTATAATCTTTAAAACTGTCTAAAGTGATAAAAGTTAAGTAAAATCAAGACACTTTTCCTAGGCCAGGTGTGGTGACTCACACCTGTAATCCCAGCACGCTGGGAGGCCAAGGTGGGTGTATTGCCTGAGCTCACAGGTTCAAGACCAGCCTGAGCAAGAGTGAGACGTCTCTAAAAGTAGCCAGCGTTGGTGCAGGTGCCTGTGGTCCCAGCTCCTTGGGAGGCAGAGGCAAAAGAATCGTTTCAGCCCAAGAGTTTGAGGTTGCTGTGAGCTATGACGCCACATCACTCTACCGAGGGCAAGAAAATGAGATTAAAAAAAAAAAAAAGGATATTTTTCCTAGATTGAAGAAAACAAAATAGAAATAATAAATAAAAGCAACATATGATTGTAGTCTGAACATTCTCCTTTAAAGACATTATTAGAAAACTTTGTCAGATATGAATTTCATCTGAGGATTATGTGGACTCATTCACTGACAAGTTTTTGATTTTGACAATTGCATTTTAACTCTATAGGCAAGCAATCTATTTGTAGAAAATGTATTTGGGGATAATGCTGCATGTTGTTGACATCACAGACATATAAGCAAACTATTATGGATTTGGGGGGCCCAACATGTTTTCATGTAAGTAGACATTATGCAATCACAGGCTTTTATTCTCCAGAAATATTCACAGACAGCTGCTTTGAGATAATCTTTCTAAAAAAAAGAGTTTGGAAGCATCAACAGATGTGCCTTTCTAACGTCTGCATGAGACTTCCAGTAGATAGTTTGCTGATTTATCCCCAATCTTTGGATGAACACCACTTTTACTGAATTTGGGCAAAATTCACATGAACAATGTGAAGATGCATTTAATACAAGAAACACTTTTTTGCTGCTAATTGAACCATCTGTGCTCTTGCCTGGGTATTTAGATCTTCATTGTCAAAAGACTCATCTATCCTCATTATCCAAGATTTTCTTATAATAAAAATACACTGGCTAACTTTTACAAATTAATAGAACATCATTATAAGTTTGGAATCCATCTTTCTTTTTCTATATACAGCTAAGTAACAATAAATTTATCTGGATGAATAAAACTTACACCAAGTCTGATCATACAGTTCAAATTTGAATCAATTTTTGACCTCACAAATTTCCTTACAGATTTAAAATCATAATAATTGAGCTGACAGTTAATGAGACATATCAAACATAAATCCTTAAAATATGACAGTTTTCCTGTTTTTAAGTACTCATTTAACTGAAGCAATCCTGTATACATAACATAATAAATGCTGTGGAGTACAGAAGAGCAGCCTGTGAGTGCAGCTTGAACTTTTATTTTTCTTAATCCTTCTACCATGATATCAAGTTCCTTTTTCTGCTGGTTCTGCAATATATTTATATACTAGTGAACAATGCAGACAGAATGCATACCCGATGCCTTCTTCAGTTTAAGCATTCAAGGGAATTGATAGAATGTGTGTGTCTGTGTACACACCTCCCATATAAACAAACACACACACTCACACACATGTATGGAATATATACGCAGTCCTGTTTATTTTTTTTAAGCATTCTTCATAGTAGTATTTTCTGTGAAGGAAATAAAAGAGTTCATGGGGATTCTCCACTACACAGAGTGATCAGTGATGTTTTCCTTGAAGAAATGACTTTTGAGATGTATTGGTGAGAAGAATCCAGGCTAAGAGTCCAAGGGATTAGACCAAGACAATTCAAAGGAGCCGAGTTCATCTGAGTAACTAAAAGAAGTTATGTGTGGGTGGAGTAAGAGTCAACAGAAAGAAAATTGGAGCAGAAACAGATGAAGAATTAGGGCCAGGCGCAGTGGCTCATGCCTGGAATCTCAGTATTCTGGGAGGCTGAGGCAGGTGGATCGCCTGAGCTCAGGAGTTTGAGACCAGAGTGAGCAAGAGTGAGATCCCGTCTCTACTAAAAATACAAAAGCTAATCTAATAGAAAAGCTGTAGCTCCCTATACTCAGGAGGCTAAGGCAAGGGGATAGGTTGAGCCCAGGAACTGAGTTTGCTGTGAGCAGGGCTGATGTCCCAGCACTCTACCCAGAACCACAGAGTGAGACTCTGTCTCAAACGAAGAAAAAGACAGATGAAGAATTAGACAGAGGGTGGGGCATTCCAGGCGTTTAACTTCCCAGCAAGAAGTCCGCCTTTTCTTTTCTTTGTGTATGGGAAAGCTTTTAAAAGCTTCTAAATGAACTTTATTTAACTTTAAAAACAAACAAACGAAAAGCATCTTAGGATTCAAAGAGACAGGCTCCCAGTGTGCTGTGGGAGGAGGCTGCAGGTAGGGGCCGGATTACACTGTGTGGTTCACGCCAAATGTTAAGGGCCTTAGAGCGATTCTTAGAACCCCCAAATGTTTCATAGAATGAAGTGAGCTTATCAGATTTATATTTATTTTCAACACAGAAAATGGTGCATTTTGCAAAATTTTACAACTCCAAAAAGTGTGATTTCCCCTTGGTGCTGATTTATGACTAAGTATAACTCATTTATGGCCCACTTCTTCTAGGAGGTATGTGCACTTCCCTTAAGACTTGGTTGATGAAAGTAGAATAATAATATACGATACAGACATGATACTTTCTTTAATACCACAACTTCAAGTTAATTACTATATATAAAATTACTTATGAAATTAAAAAATTCAATTCCCAAATATTCTACCAGAGTGAAGGTATACCCTTATTTCTTTTTATTTTTTAAAGAAGGAAAGTGCATTCTTTTCAAATGCCCACAGTATAACAAATGCATGCAAATAATTCTTTTATTTTTTTCTCCACTGTCTACATCACTTGAGGGAAGAACCATAATTTTATTTTTTAAATTTTATTTCTGTTTGTATGTGGGAGAGCGAGGAAACAAAGGTAGAGGAAGATTTTAGAAGTGGGAGAAGATAAAAGAGAAAAACTAAGCAGGAGGCCACGTAGGGGCCAACTAGGAAAGAATTTCGATATTAGACAACTGGAAACTTTTTTCAAAGCATAACAATTATATACACCGAATATAATTTTAAATAAATATTAATTACTTTAACAAATTAAAGAAGTATCTAGTATGAAAAATTGTTCAAATTTATATAAATTTATATATATAAATTGTTTATTTATATATATATTGACACACATTAACAAATGCAAGTACACATCCATGAACTGGATAAGCTCAGTGTTCTCCGAATCAAGGCTGGATCTGATTAAACTAGAAAGTATGAAAATCTCCTCATGCCACCCTCTAGCTAAAATTAAAAACTAAGCTCTTTCTTGAAAGTTATTGTAAAAGTGGCTGCACCACAGGGTACATAGACTCTCTTAATATAAACTATTTTATATCCCATATTATTAAGCCTTTACGTGAATTCATATTCAGTGGACCATGCCACATCTTCTAAAGCTCAATACAGCATGTAACCATCTTCATGCAACAAAAGACAATAATAATTTAATTAGTATTGCTGATCTGGTTCTATTCTAAAAGTACTAATAAAATAACTTAAAAATGTCAGTACTGTCTTACTAGAAATGCTGATTGTTATGGTTTATGTATAATTTATTTGACTCCAACAAAAATATGATACAATTCTCAGATTCCCTGTGGGATTAAAGCAATCAGCAGCTAGGATACCTGGCTTAGTAACAACCTACTCTAACTCCTCATATCCCTGGTAATTTCATTTTATTTTTTGTTTTGTATCTCCCATGTAAAGAGTCTGGACTTGACTATTTGATTTAGAATCCATTTCTGGAGGAACCCAAATTGATTTCACACCAGAAATGAGCCAAGGAAGCAGATACTTAACTGCCTTCCAACAAAATGACAATAAAACCATCTTCTGATGGTGAGTGGATGGTTATCAGTGCTAACATTCTGTCCCATCATCATCAATAAGGCGCTTATGTGTGAAATTAGGAACAAATCTAGTTGAAAGAAGTTATGTAGCATAATAGTTAATGTTTTTAGAACTGTTGAAAGCTTTATAGAAGTACTTTAACAGGAGTTATGCTAACATGACTCCTTCTTACATTTGGGAAAAATGGTGAAAATGACATCTGTAACTATGCTAGTGTTGCTTGGTTGCTTTTTATTAAATGTCATGAATGAACTACGAAAATGACCTGTTAAGCCAGCCGACCACCAAATCCTTAAGTTATATGAAATCCAGAAATTCTGTGAAAGCTGCAAGTTCGTCGTGAGAACATTTGAAGATGCCGCACATAAGCCATCGAAGGGAACCAAGAGAAGGACCTCATTTTTTAAGAGAAGAATTACAGACGAGGCTTCAGTGAAGATCTGACAATTCTCCTTAAATTCTTTAAGGGTCCACACTTATGGTGCATCTTAGAAGGGTACAGGTGAAACTTACTAAACTTACTAAATGCAGAATATAAATGTCTTAACACAACAACTAAGAAAATGCCATAAAGGTTTGATGAAAATGTTTTAAATTGTATATAAAACCAGCACATTGTACCCCATGATTGCATTAATGTACACAGCTATGATTTAATTTTTAAAAAAACCCCAAAAAACAAACAAACAAAAAAAAACATTCTTTTATGAAAAGAGGGACTATGTCCTCAAGGAATATTCCTTTATCTGCCCTAACATTGTTATTGGCACTTCCTATGTCTCCTCAGTTTTGTAAAATCCCTTTCAGGATCGGAATCTAACACTAGAGATTAAGATATGTGACCTCACATCCATCTTGTTCCAGTTACATCCCCCAGGGCAGCACCTGTGGGGCATTTGTCAAAGCAGGAAGAAGTGCCAGTACCATGCAGTTTTGATCACTATCAATTTGTAGTATAGTCTGAGGTCTGGTAGCATAATTCCTCCTGCTTTGTTTTTATTTCTGAGTAATGTCTTGGCTATTCGGGGTTTTTTCTGACTCCATATAAAATGTATTATTTTTTCAAAATCTTTAAAGTATGACAATGGAGCTTTAATAGGGATTGCATTAAAATTGTATGTTGCTTTGAGTAGTATGGACATTTTAACAATGTTGATTTTTCCCAGCCATGACCATAGTCTGTTTTTTTCATTTGTTAACATTTTCAGCTGTTTCTTTTCTTAGAGTCTAATAGTTGTCTTTACAGAGATCTTTCACATCCTTTGTTAGGTGAACTCCAAAACATTTCATGTTCTTTGGCACTACTGTGAATGGAATAGAGTCCTTGACTTTTTTCAGCTTGACTATTGTTGGTATATATAAAGACTACATATTTATGAATGTTGATTTTGTAGCCTGAGACATTGCTGTAGTCCTTGACAACTTCTAAGAGTTTTGTAGTAGAATCCCTGGTGTTTTCCAGGTATACAATCATATCATCTGGGAAGAGTGAAAGTTTGATCTCTTCTGACCCTATATGAATACACTCAATCGCCTTTTCTTCCCTAATTGCAAAGGCTAAAACTTCCATTACAATGGTAAAGAGCAGTGGAGACAATGGGCAACCTTGCCTGGTTCCTGATCTGAGTGGAAATGTTTCAATTTAACTCCATTCAGTATGATATTGGCTGTGGGTTTGCTATAAATGGCCTCTATCAGTTTAAGAAATGTCTCTTCTATACCCATTTTCTTAAGTGTTCTGATCATGAAGGGATTCTGGATATTATCAAAAGCTTTTTCTGCGTCAATTGAGAGAATCATATGGTCTTTGTTTTTTAATTTGTTTATGTGCTGAATTATATTTATAGATTTACATATATTGAACCAGCCTTGAGACCTTGAGTTAAAACCCACTTGGTCATGGTGTATAATTTGTTTGATGTGTTGTTGGATTCTGTTTGTTAGGATCTTGTTGAATATTTTTACATCAATATTCATTAGTGATATTGGTCTATAATTTTCTTTTCTTGTTGGGTCTTTTCCTAGTTTGGGGATTGTCACATGTCACTTCTGACACCACTTGTCAGGACACAGGACTGGCCAGGTCTCAGGGCCTGGCTTTACTAGGTTCCAGACTCGGACCACTAAGTTACTTTGCTCAGGTACAGTTTCTCTTAGGGTCTTGAGGGCTATCTATTTTAGCAACGAGAGCGAGTGTGTATCTTAGACAGAGTAAAGCAGTCTTCTTAGAAAGATAGATCTTAGTTCTTAGCGTAGCTTGGTAATCTTCAGCAGAGAGACCCCGTGCTGGCATGCTGTAGGCAGGAGAGGAGACAGAGTCAGAGTAAGCGGGTCTGTGATAGAATGCTTATGCTTCATAACTGCCTTCTCCTACTGCCTAATAGAAGGCTGATCTCGTGCCTCTCAACACCACAGGTGCAGAGACTGCCGATTCACCACTGCTCTCATCTCCCGAGCTCTCATGCTTGTTAGGAGAGCTAAATCCCGCTCCACGCTCTTTCCACCAAGGTGTTCCATTATTAAGCTATACAGGTATTTCTTATAACTCTCACTCCTCCTAGCCATAGGCTATATGGGCTGCAACAGGGGATCAAGGTGATGTTTTCTTCATAGAATGTGTTGCGTAGTATTCCTTCTTTTCCTATATTTTGGAAAAGGTTGAGTTTTATAGGTACTAGTTCCTCTTTAAAGGTTTGGTAGAATTCTGACATGAAGTCATCTGGTCTCGGGCTTTTCTTTCTGGGAGATTTTGTATAGTTGGTGCTATTTCGGAAGTTGATATAGGCTTGTTCAACATTTCCACTTCATTCTAGCTGAGTCTTGGGAGGTGGTGTTCTTCCAACTATTGGTCAATTTCCTTCACATTTTCATATTTCTGAGAATAAAGTTTCTTGTAATATTCATTAAGAATTTTTTTTTTTATTTTCTGAAGAGTCTGTTGTTATTTGAGGTAGATATATGGAAGAGAATAGAGAAACAAGAGATGAACCCAGCTAACTACTATTATTTGATCTTTGACAAGCCAATTAAAAACAATCAGTGGGGAAAAGACTCCTTATTTAACAAATGGTGCTGGGTGAACTGGCTGGCAACCTGTAGAAGACTGAAACTGGACCCACATCTTTCACCATTAACTAAGATAGACTCTCACTGGATTAAAGATTTAAACTTAAGACATGAAACTATAAAAATACTAGAAGAAAGTGCCAGGAAAATTCTTGAAGGAATCGGCCTGGGTGAATATTTTATGAGGAGGACTCCCCAGGCAATTGAAGCAGTATCAAAAATACAGTACTGGGATCTGATCAAACTAAAAACTTCTGTACAGTCAAGAACACAGTAAGTAGAGCAAGCAGATAGCCCTCAGAATGGGAGAAGATATTTGCAGATTATGCCTCCAACAAAAGTTTAATAACCAGAATCCACAGAGAACTCAAATGTATGAGCAAGAAAATAACAAATGATCCCATCTCAGGGTGGGCAAAGGACTTGAAGAGAAACTTCTCTGAAGAAGACAGGCGCA
>CAUYRH010134719.1:0-18588 GCA_963574655.1 Perodicticus potto | reverse complement strand
CCACAGTACCTGCCACAATGCAATGGGGTCTTACTCTTGCTCAGACTGTTTTTTTTTATTATTATTAAGTCATTTGTACATATATCATGAATACATTTATGCCATTATGGGATTCAATGTGTTGATTATTTGTACAAATTGGAGTGCTTACATCCTACTAATCAACATAGCCTTCACCTCATTTACCCAATTACAGCGTTAAGACATTTGTGTTCTACACCTAATAGATCCAACTTGTACTTGCAATATACTCCTTATGTGTGGTCCCCCTACTAACCCTTCCTCTATTGACTGATCCCCTTCCCTTTTTCTCTCCCTCCCCTTCCCTCTTTCATCCTAGGCTATAGTTGTGTTTCATTTTTCATATGCAAGTGTAGTGATTATAAATTGGCTTCACAGTAGTACTGAGTACATTGGATTTTTTTTTCCATTCCTGAGATACTTCACTAAGAAGAATATTTTCCAGCTCCATCTATGTAAACATAAAAGAGGTAAAGTCTGCATTTTTAAATGCTGTGTAGTATTCCATGGTATGCACATACCACAATTTGTTAATCCATTTGTGGTTCAAATGGGCACTTGGGTTTCTTCCATGACTTGGCAATGATGAATTGAGCTGCAATGAACAATCTGAAGCAAATATCTTTATTGCCAAATGTTTTTTGGTCCTTTGGATATACACCTAGGAGAGGAATTGCAGGGTCAAATGGCAGGTCTACTTTTAGGTCCCTGAGTGTTCTCCAAACTTCCTTCCAAAAGGAATGTACTAGCTTGCATTCCCACCAGCAGTGCAGAAGTGTTCCCTTTTCTCCACATCCAAGCCAACATTTGTAGTTTTGGGATTTTGTGATGTGGGTTACTCTTGCTGAAGTTAGATGGTATCTCAGAGTCGTTTTGGTTTGTATTTCCCTGATGATTAAAGATGATGAGCATTTTTCATGTGTCTATAGACCACATGCCTGCCTTCTTCAGAGAAGCTTCTGTTCATGTCTCTTGCACACAATGAAATGGGATCACTTGTTTTTTTTCTTAGTAATAAGTTTGAGTTCTCTGTGGATTCTGGTTGTTAGACCTTTGTTGGAAATATAACTTGTAAAAATACTCTCCCATTCTGAGGGCTGTTGATTTGCTTTACATAGTGTGTTCTTAGCAGTGCAGAAGCTTTTTAATTTGATCAGATCCCAGTGGTGTATTTTGAATGTTGCTTCAATTGCCTGGGCATGCTCCTCATAAAGTATTCTCCCAGGCCAATTTTCTCAAGTGTTTCCCCTACACTCTCTCTAAGAATTTTTATAGTTTCATGTGTTAAGTTTAAGTACTTTAGCCAGTGAAAGTAAATTTTTGTTAGAGGAGAAATGTGTGGGTCCAGTTTCAGTCTTCTACATGTTGCCAGCCAGTTCACCCAGCACCATTTGTTGAATAGGGAATCTTTCCCCCAATTTATATTTTTGATAGGCTCATCAAAAATCAAATGATGATAAGTGTCTGGGTTCACCTCTTGATCTTCAATTCTTTTCCATATATGTATCTCTCTGTTTTTGTGCCAGTACCATGCTGTTTTGAGCACTATCAATTCATAGTATAGTCTGAAGTCTAGAAGTGTGATTTGTCCTGATTTGTTTTTATTTCTGAGTAATGTCTTGGCTATTAGAGGTTTTTTATGTTTCCATATAAAATGAAGTACTAATTTTTCCAGATCTTTAAAATATGACAGAGATGCTTTAATAGGGATTGCATTAAATCTGTAGATTGCTTTAGGTAGTATAGGCATTTTAACAATGTTGATTCTTTCCAGCCATGAGCATGGTATATTTTTCCATTTGTTAACATCTTCAGCTATTTCTTTTCTCAGACATTCATATTTCTCTCTCTTTTTTTTTGGCCAGGGCTGGGTTTGAACCAACCACTTCTGGCATATGGGGCTGGCACCCCACCCCTTTGAGCCACAGGCGCCACCCCATATTTCTCTTTATAGAGATCTTTCACGTCCTTAGTTAGATATGCTCCCAGATATTTCATCTTCTTTGGCACTATTGTAAAGGGAAGAGAGTCCTTGATTGTTTTTCCCCTTGACAATTGTTGGTATATATAAAGGCTACAGATTTGTGAGTGCTAATTTTGTATCCTAAGATGTTGCTGTATTCTTTGATCACATCTAGGAGTTTTGTAGTTGATTCCCTGGGGTTTTATAGATGTATAATCATATCATCTGCGAAGAGTGACAGTTTGATCTCCTCTGTTCCTGTTTGGATCTCCTTGATTGCCTTATCTTGCCTGATTGAGGTGGCTAAGACTTCCATTACAATGTTAAAAAGCAGTGGAGACAGTGAGCATCCTTGCATGGTTCCTGATCTGAGTGAAAATGATTTCAGTTTTACTCCATTCAATATGATATTGTCTGTGGGTTTGCTGTACATGGCCTCTATCAGTTTAAGAAATGTTCCTTCTATACCTATTTTCTTAAGCATTCTGATAAAGAAAGGATGCTGGATATTACCAATAGCTTTCTCTACATCAATTGAGAGAATCATATGGTCTTTGTTTTTTAATTTGTTTATGTGATGATTTATATTTATGGATTTACATATATTGAACCATCCTTGGGACCCTGGGATGAAACCCACCTGGTTGTGATGTGTAATTTGTTTGATAGGTTGTTGGATTCTGTTTGCTAGGCTTTTATTGAATATTTTTGCATCAAAATTCATTCGAGATATTCATCTATAATTTTCTTTTCTTGTTGGGTCTTTTCCTGGTTTGAGTATCAGGGTGATATTTGCTTCATAAAATGTGTTGGGAAGTATTCCTTCTTTTTCTATGTTTTGGAAAAGGTTAAGTAATATAGGCACTAGTTCCTCTTTAAAGGTTTGGTAGAATTCTGAAGTAAAGCCATCTGGTCCCAGGGTCTTCTTTTGGGGGAGATTTCTTATAGTTGATGCTATTTCAGAACTTGTTATAGTCTTGTTCAACATTTCCACATCTTTCTGGCTAAGTCTAGGAGGGTGACATGTTTCCAAGTATTGATCTATTTCCTTCAGATTTTCATACTTCTGACAATAGAGTTTTATGTAATATTCATTAAGAATTTGTTGAATTTCTGAAGAGTCTGTTGTTATTTGGCCTTTATCATTTCTGATTGATGAAATTAGGGATTTCACTCTTCTACTTCTGGTTAGATTAGCCAAAGGTTTATCTATTTTATTAACTTTTTCAAAAAACCAGCTTTTTGTTTGGTTGATCTGTTGCATGATTCTTTTGTTTTCAATTTCATTTAGTTCTCTAATTTAAGTTATTTCTTTTCTTCTGCTGGGTTTAGGGTTGAAATTTTCTTCCTTTTCCAGTTGCTTGAGATGTCCCACTAAGTTGCTGACTTCTTCTCTTTCCATTCTTTTGAGGAAGGCTTGCAACGCTATAAATTTCCCTCTTAGAACTGCTTTTGAAGTATCCCAGAGGTTCTGATAGTTCATGTCTTCATTAACATTTTGTTCCAAGAATTTGGCAATTTACTTCTTAGTCTCGTGTATGACCCAGCTATCATTCAGCATGAGGTTATTTAGTTTCTATGTTTTTGTATGTGTATGCAGATCCCTGTTGTTACTGCATTCAACTTTTATTCCATGATAGTCTGATAAAATACAAGGAATGATTTCTATTCTTTTAAATTTGCTGAGGTTAGACTTGTGACCTAAGATGTGATCAATTTTGGAGGATGATCCATGGGCTGATGAGAAGAATATATATTCAGTTTTGTTAGGATGAAAGGTTCTGTAGATGTCTGTTAAATGCAAATGTTGGATGGTTAAGTTTAAGTCTAAAATTTCTTTGCTTAGCTTCTTTTTGGAGGATCTATCCAACATTGCCAAAGGAGTGATAAAATCTCCTACAATTATGGTGCTGTAGGAAATCAAGTTGTTCATGTCTGTTAGAGACTGTCTTATAAATTGAGGCACATTCTGGTTGGGTGCATAAATGTTAATAATTGAAATCTCATCATGTTGAGTGTTGCCCTTAACAAATAGGAAGTGACCATCGTTATCCTTCCTTAGTTTTGTTGGTTTAAAGACAATTGTATCTGCAAATAAAATTGCAACACCTGCTTTTTTATGATTTCCATTTGCCTGAATTATAGATGACCTTCCCTTCATCCTGAGTCTATGTTTATCTTTTAGGGTAAGATGAGTTTCTTTTATACAGCAGAGTTCTCTCCTGAGTTTTGTATCCAGTAGGCCAGCCTGTGCCTCTTTAGAGGGCAATTTAAGCCATTCACATTAATTGAGAGTATTGATAAGCCAGATAGTATTTTGGGTATCGAGTTTTTGAAAGTCCAGTGGACATTTTTAATCCTTTTGCCACTGTGGAAGTTAGAATTTGATCAAAAGTTTCTGAGTGAGTTTACTTTGGTGGTGGAGGATTGTGCTGTTCATTATGGAGGATAGATCTGAGAATATCCTGGAGACCTGGGTTAGTTATGGAAAATTTCTTCAACATGTGCATGTCATTAAAGTATTTATTTTCTCCATCATAGATGAAACTCAGTTTAGCTGGATACAGGATCCTGGGTTGAAAGTTGTTTTTTTTTAAGGAGATTAAAGGTCAATGACCACTCTCTTGTAGCTTGAAGGGTTTCAGCAGAGAGATCTGCAGTCAGTCTAATGTTCTTCCCCTTGTAGGTTATGGTTTTCTTACATCTGGCAGCTTGTAGAATTTTCTCCTTCATATTAACTTTGGTGAAGCTAATTATAATGTGTCTATGAGAATTTTTGTTTGGATTGAGTTGTGCTGGTGTTCTGAAACTGTTTGCTCTCTGAATTTCAGATTCTCTTGGCATGTCTGGAAAATTATCTTTGATTATTTCATGAAGTAAAGCCTCTGTATCCTTCGCAGCAACCTCATCACCTTTAGGTATTCCTATAAGGTGAGTATGAGATCTCTTCGAATTATCCCAGAGCTCTCTGAGAGAATGATCTGTTTTTGTTCTCCAGTTTTTTCCTCTTTGAGCATTTGGGAAAATTCAAAAGCTTTGTCTTCAATGTCAGACATCCTTTCTTCTGCCTGCTCCATTCTGTTATTGAGGGATTCTACTGTATTTCTCAGCTCTTTGAGGGCTACAAGTTTTTGCCTCAATGTGTCAAAATCTTCAGTGATTTTGTCTTTGAATTTGTGGAATTCTTGAGACACCTTTTGAATTATTCCTTGAAATTCTAATTCCATCTTTATCTCCATTATGTTGATCTTATTTGCTATCTAAATTCTGAACTTGACTTCTGACATCTCAGCCATTTGTTTATAAATTGGATCTTGTGCTGTGTCTGCCATATCGTTCCTCAGGGAAATTGATCTACTCTGATTATTCATGTTGCCAGAGTTTTTCTGCTAATTCTGCCTCATGATTGTTTTTCACCGTTGGCTAGATGGACAGGTAAGGTGAAATTGGATTGGGAGTTCCTGGAGTTGTGGTTAACCAGCCCTTTGTCAAGGATCTGGGACTGATGACTACAGTTTTTTCCCCTATAACTTTGCAAAGGACCTATACAGTATTACAGCCAGAGGCTGAGGAAACCTGCTTCGTGTGATGGGGTTAGGTAGCTCTGTTTTGTATTCAGCTGGTTCTTGGCTGATCCTAGTGGATCAGTAACACTGGTGAAGTCTTAGCTGTGGAGAAATACAAGCAACTGAGACACCCCACCCCCATGGAGAAAACTGGAAGAGGAAAATCAACCCTTCCCTTTACCACACAACTAGGGTACCACCCAAGAAGGTCCTTGGGTGGTTGACCCTGGTTAGGAGTTCCAAACCAATTGACCCCATCAGTATGAACTCTTAAGTGGGAGAGTTTGAAAGGTCTCCAGCAACTAGCTGGCGGAGGTCTACTGGCTACTGAAATTTGGCTTGCTCTGGTGCTCTGGAGTCAGAAAGGCCTTCCCAGTAGCAGAGTTGGACCAGGAGGCTGTGTCTCTTCCTCCACCTTGCTCCTCTTTTACGCCCAGTCACTGGTGACCCCACAGGGCTGAGGTCCTGCTCCCTCCAATAAACAGATGTGCCAGGGCTTTGTGCCTGTCAGAGTCAAAGGAAGGTCAATGCCCCTGCAGCTCGGCCACTGCTCTCTGCCACCAGCCTTCTGGGGGAGCTTAGGCCTACCTGCCTCGGGTACTCAATAGCCCCTGGAGAGTGTTCCACTGAACTCAGTCTAACCCTGGGGGTACCAAGACAGCAAATGCTTTTCTCCCTCAGCCACCGCACCTTTGCCCATGCCGCTCTGCAGCACTGATATCTCTATAGAGTGAATTCTGGTTTCTTCTAATAGTTCTCAGAGTTCAGGAGGTGTCTCTCTGAGATTAGACCTCAGTGAAATAACTCCATTGTTGCTGGATCTTTGAAGGAGGTGACCCTGTGCAGCTCCCAGGTGACTGCCACAGCCAGGGAGTTCTGGCTGTAGCAATAGCTCTGGGAGTGTGGGGCACATGGATCTAACAATAGGGCGGGGGATGCTACACATGGTTCTGGCAGAGCCTGGCACCCAGTGACTTTGGCAAGGAGAGTGCTCAGCTCATGACTCTGGTGGGGAGGTGAGGCTTTGGCCTGGTGGGGGTGGGGTGCTTGGTACGGCAGGGCAGGGGATTCCTCCCACAGTCTCTGCAGGGATTAGGCTTCTGGTTTGTCAGGCAAGGGGGGAAAGGTGGACTGGAAGTTCAGAATGGCAGTGAAAATGTCAGTTCAATTTTTCTGCCTGGCATGAGAGTGCTCAGAGTCACAATAGGGTCCCTCTAGGGAAGTAGACCCCACTTCCTACAGCTCTCACCTGTGGGGTGAGACAAAAGTCCTCAGTTCACTGCTCACCTGTAGAAAACCTAGAGGAGCAAATGAAGAGAAAAAAAAAGAAGAAACACAACTTTCTTGGGGAGGGGATGGACACTTTTCCTTTGGGATGAATTTTGTACCTGAAGTTTGCTTTCTTGGAGTTGCAGCTTGCCTCAGCAGAGGTGACCTGCAGTTATCACTCTTCTCTCTTGGCTTGGCTCCCAGTCTTCAGCTTAATTGGGTACTTTCTGGATATTATCCTTCCCTCTGAAAGGGAGCTTCAGTCAGAGGCTGGCTCCCATCGGCCATCTTGCCTCTCTCAGGCTGATTTTAAACTCCTAAGCTCCAGGGATCCACCCATGTTGGCTTCTCAGAGTGCTAGGATTATAGGTGTGAGACATTGCACTCATCCTGGTTTAATTTTTTTTCTTAACATTTATATTTTTTAATCCATTTACAATTTATTTTGGCACACAAAGTGATGTACCGATCCAATTTTATCTTTTTCCAAATACTTATGCAGTTGTTTCAACATGATTTATTCAAAAGTTCACCTTTTGAAATGACTCTTGTCTTGTATTAAATTTCTCAGCACTTGAGCATGCTGTAGCACCTGTCCATGCTATCTGTGTGCAGCTCAATGAATTTGTATTGCTGTGCACCATTTCTTCTTTTATTAAACTGTAATTATATTTTCATATCATTCTTGAAATTTTCAGTTATTTATATTTTATGTCTTGTATTAACTAAGGTGAGGATTGAATATATACATCAGAAAATCTAAAGAAGAATCTAAACCAAAATAAAAGCCTATGGATTTATTTTCTTCAAACAGAAACCAGAACAGGATGCCTGGGGCTGGAATCAGGATCTCACATACCTTTTGCCTTTCTGTTCCACCATCCTTTGTGAGTGGCTTCCATTAGTAAGGTTTCCTCACAGCTAAGATTGCTGCTGGAGTTCCAGTCATCAAATGAGTTCCAGGCAAGAAGAGGCAGAAGAGGAAGGGATAGAAAGTCCAGCTCAAAACTCCCCCGTGTATTATCCTGGCCACTCCTATCTTCAAGAGAGGTTGAGAAATGTGATTTTATTGTCACTCCTAGGGCTCCAGATTTGGGTAAATAATTTATCTCTGCAATGTTTCCCCAGCCACACTGTGAGCGACTTGCAAACAAAGATGTATTTTTCTATAAGTGATCCTTAAAACCTAGTAGAATGTCTTTCAGGTAATAAGGAATCTAAAGCATTTGATTACATTTGCATTTCATTTAAAACCATATATACAAACATAGGACACATAATACTCATAAGGAAATTTAAGTACTATGTCATGCCTTTCATAAAGTACATAATTTATCTTAATGTTCTCTTTGAATTTCATACATGATGTACTAATGTATTTGGTTTCATCACTTATACTTTTTCTACCAAGTCATGCAGACTCATTTAAAGAACATCATGCACATATTTCAAAGTAAGAAATGCACATTACTCTTTCCAGGCCAGCAAGCTGTAAGAATCTAGATTTAATGTCCAATATATCAACAGAAGAGTAGAAAAATTACATTTCTAAAAAGTAATATAATCTTACTTCTGATGTGTATTATTACTTTTAACATAGTCATTTTGAAACTAATTAATATAAGAAGTTATCTAGTACTTATAAAAGTTATACATGAGCTTATAATCTTGAGTGGTTATACAGGCTTATTGAACTGCAGTGACACAGCTCTGTGCACCATCTGTGGTTATGCACGCCATTTGTTATGAAAGAATATGTGGCTCTTCTGTACCTTCAACCCATGTATGACCTGCATGTGCCCACGTATGCATGAGCACATGTGTGCATGCACACACACACATACGTCTTCATCTTCCAAATACAATCATACTGTAATTTTGGATGAGATTCACTATCAACATTCACATTTTATGCTGATGTAGATACTAATAAATCCAAACTGTATAGTGTTCTGTGTTAACATTCTCCTTTCTTGAAATAGTTTTTGTTTTCCTTGATGTTATAAGCACCCCATTGGATGATTTTCCTGGTTTCTATGTAGCCACTATGAATCTTCTTCTCCAATATATTCCAACAGAACAGATTATTTCCTGAAATTCATCTGTTACTTGGCAAAAACACTTCTGAAGACCTATGCTTTCCTACTGCAATCTGGACTAGGGCTCTCTGGGTCAGCTGGAGAGGTTATTTTCTTGGTTCTCCATCTCCTCCTGAATACTGCCTTTGCCTGGCCAGGTCCTGGGTCTTCCTCTTTCTTGGTCTGCATCTGTTTGGAAAGAGTACATTCTCTAACAACTTTCTGAGAAAAGGTACATGACAGATAAATGTCTGAGGAGCTTTCATATCATAATGATCTTCATTCTACCATAATGAGTTATTGAAGGTTTAGTTACTGCCTTACTTTAGACTGCCACAGCAGAATATCACATGCCAAGGGGCTTGTGAGCAATAGAAACTTCTTTCTCACATTTCCAGAGACTGGGAAGTCCCAGATCAAGGCAGATGTGATGGCCAATGAGGACCTGCTTTCTGGTTCCTGGACAGCCATCTCCTGGCTGCATCCTTGCTTGGCAGAAGGGTGAGGAGTTCTTTGAGATCACTCTCTTATTTTAATCAGGAAAGTTGAGACAAATGGGGTTCTTTTTATAAGGCACTTTCCCATTCTGGAAAGCTCTACTCTTTTGCCTTATTCACCCACCACAGGCCCCACCTCCTAATACCTTTGCACTGAGGATTACGATTTCAACCTATGAATTTTAGGGAGACACAAACATTCAGTCCTTAACAGATATGAAATTTGAGCTTAGATATCATTTCCCTCAGAATTTCAAAACTATTTCTCTGTGTTATTTTTCAAATGCAATATACTCTAATTCCTGGTCTCATATATAGTTTTTTTTCTCTGAACGCTTTTAAGATTCACTAATTTTTTCTATTTTTTTATATTCTAGTAGAGGAAAGAAATAACCTAAAAAATAAAAAGTAAAATATATGTTATATTAGATGGTGATAAGTTCTAAGGAGAAAAATAAAATGGTGAAAAATCTGAATAGAAATAAAATTTTAGGTAAGGTAGCCAGCGAAGGTGACTTATGAGTAAAGCCTTGAAGGATGTGTGGGTGTGGATTGAGCAGGGTGGCATTCCAGGAGGCAGAAATGGCAAAGTGCAAGGTTTCTGATGGACATAGTGCCACTGCCACTAAGATAATTTCAAGTAGCTTCCGTGTGTGGTTCTTAGCTAGTTTGGGGCACAAGAGAAATTCACCTAGGGTTGGGAAGATGAAAGGGAAGCAGCCATCATTTTTTGATCAGAAGACTAAGGTGGGGCCTGCTCAGCACAGCAGCTGCCTCTGTGGACACATCCAGCAGGCAGGACGCAGCCCTTCCAGCCCCCAGGGATGTCTTTTTTTGCAGTTTCTTCAATTCCTGGACTAGGGGCACCTTTAGCTCTGCAAAAAACATGGCACTGACTTGCCCATCAGGTCATCTGCAGCAGTGAAGCCAGGGTTGGAGGTGGTTATCAAGTATCCCATGTTGTTCTTGATAGATCCCACTTTATGTCTGTCTCTTCTTCATAACTTCCTGTCCCCCACCCCCCCCCAGCTTCAACAGACATTTATAAATGATTTAACCAGTTACTTCAGCTGCATGGGGTCAAATCCAAAAAACTAATCCTGATTCTCTCATTCACCATGGCTCTGCTTCTTTGAGCAGACCCTTACTCATACAGCGCAGCAGTGTCTGGCTTGCTGGCTGGACAGCAGGGAGGTTGCCAGGTAGGGGAACAACAGAAAATGAATTGGGAGGTGATGGGGACAAATGGTGGTGGATTCTGAGGGTCATAGATAGGGTTTTGCTTTTAGTCAGATCAAAGTGGAAAGTCACTGGGAGATGTGAGGCAGAAGGGGGAAGTGATGTGACACATTGTAACTTTAACCTTCTGGCCATTGTTCAGAAAGGGACTAACAGAGGAAAGGCAAGAGCAGGGAGGCCAGCTATGAAATTATTTTAGTAATCTTGGCAAGACATTACGGTGACAAACGATGTTGGTGACTTGGACCAGAAGAGTGACATGGGTAGTGGTGAGAAACAGTTAGATTCTGGACTTCTGTTTTTTTGGGGTTTTTTTGTAGAGACAGAGTCTCACTTTATCGCCCTCAGTAGAGTGCCCTGGAGTCACACAGCTCACAGCATCCTCCAACTCCTGGGCTTAGGCAATTCTCTTGCGTCAGCCTCTTGAGTAGCTGGGACTACAGGTGCCCACCACAATGCCTGGCTATTTTTTTGTTGAAGTTTGGCCAGGCCCAGGTTTGAACCCACCACCCTTGGTATATGGGCCCAGCACCCTACCCACTGAGCCACAGGCACCTCCCGATTCTGGACTTCTGACAGGTGGACTCTGTGCTGTGCTTACCGCCAGTGCAGCTGAAAGGCATGGAGTTGCCATTAAGTGAAGCAGGAAGAATTGCAGGTGGTACAGATTTTGAAAGGAGATAAGAGCTTAATTTTAGATGTACTTCATATTAAATTAGAAACATTTATTAGAAATTCAAATATAATTCCTTATCCCATAGGATTTAAAACAAAGAAATTTAAGTAGAAAACTTAAGAAGATGATTGGATGTGGTCAGCAATAGTCAGTATTTAGGTCAGGGTGCAGCTGAGAAGAGCCAGCAAGGAGGGCAGGCACAGAGGAGAGGAGGCCTGCAGGCTGCAGTCTGGGGCCTTCCAGTGGCAGAAGGCTGAGTGGAGAGTGAGCTCCAAGTGCTCCGTAGAGCAGGACCACAGCCAGGTGATTGCGATGCTCTAAAAGACAGGGGAGAAAGTGTATCTTCTTTTATTTATTTGTTATTGGTTGAAACTTTGCATTTATTACTATGGAAATCTATCATTGCTATATTTGCCTTGATCTTGCAACTTGCCCCATGAGGAAGTGCTCTTATTTTATTTCTTGCTCTAGACTTTATAGTCTGAGAATGCTTCCTTGTTTTCTCTTGGTGATATTTTTTAAAATTTCAAATTAATGTGAGGGTACAAATGATTAGGTTACACTGTTTGCATTTGTTAGGTACAGTTCAAGTTGTGGTTGAGCCCTTCACCTGGGGGCATACTGCTACTCTGAGCATGTTAGGTGGGAGCTCAGCAAATCCTCTCCCTCCACCCCTCCTTTTTTTCCTCTCTCCCCTTTCCTTCCCCTGCACTTGCATTTAATTGTGTTTTTCTCTGGTGTGAGTGTGTGGTTGTTTATCTATTGGTTTCATATTAGTCATAAATTGGATACTTGCTTTTCCATTCTTGTGATACTTTTCTAAAAAGAATGTGTTTCAGCTCCATCAGGTTAATATAAAAGATGTAAAGTTTCTATCTTTTTATGGCTGAATAGTATTTCATGGTATACATATACTACAGTTATTTAGTCCATTCATAGGTTGATAGGCCCTTGAGTTGATTCCACGTCCTGGTGATTGGGAACTGAGGTGTGTGATAAATAATCTAGTGCAAATGTCCTTATGATACAACGATTTTTTTTTCTTCTGGGTAAATTCCTAGTAATGGGATTGTAGGATCAAATGGAAGGTTTACTTTTAGTTTTTTGAGCATTCTCCACATTTCTTTCCAAAGAGGCTGTATTAGTTTGCAGTCGTACAGTATAAAAGGGTTTCCTTATCTCCACATCTGCACCACCATCTGCATTTTTGGGACTATGTGATGTGGGCTAATCTCCCCGGGGTTGGGTGATATCCCAGGTGGTTTTAATTTTGCCTTTCTCTGATGATCAGGGACAATGAGCATTTTTTTGTGTGTTTTTTGGCCATTCACCTGTCTTCTTTAGAGAATGTTCTGTTCATATCTCTTGCCACTTATAAAGGGGATTGTTTGCTCTTTTCTTGTTGAATGATTTGAGTTCTCCATAGATTCTAGTTATCAGCCCTTTGTCAGGTTCATAGCATGCAAATATCTTCTCCCATTCTGAAGTTTCTACATTTGCTTTACTTGTGGTACCCTTGGCTGTACAGGAGCTTTTTAGCATGATCATGTCCCATTTATTTATTTATTTTTGATGTTGCTGTAATCACCAAGGGGGTCTTCTTCATAAAATCTTTTCTCAAGCAGATATTATCAAGAGTTTTTTCAACTCTTTATTTTAGAATTTTTTTCATATCTTAAATTAAAATCTTGTTCAGCAAGAGTCGATTTTTGTAAGATAAGGACAGTCAAGCTGAGAATGGAATCAAAGATACAATAGCTTCAAAGAAAATGAAATACCTGGGAATATAGTTATTTCAACAGGATGTGAAGGATCTTTATAAAGAGAACTATGAATCCCTGAGAAAAGAAATAGCAGAAGATGTTAACAAATGGAAGAGCATACCATGCTCATGGCTGGGAAAATCAACACTGTTAAAATGTCTGTATTACTCAAAGTGATCTACAGATTTAATGCAAGTCCCATCCAAGCACCAACTTTGTACTTTGAAGAACTTAAAGAAATTGTGCTTCATTTCATATGGAACCAGAAAAAAATCCTGAATAGCCAATGCAATTCTAAGAAACAAAAACAAATCTGTGAGTATCACATTACTAGACTTCAGGTTATATTACAATTCTACAGTGATCAAAACAGCATGGTACTAGCACAAAAACAGAGCCATAGATCTATGGAACAGAATACAAAACCTATAGATGAAACCAACCACATACATTCATCTGATCTTTGATAAACCAAACAAAAGCATACATTGGGGGGGAAGAATCCTTATTTAATAAAAGGAGCTGGGTGAAAGCATATCAAGGAAGGAGTGATTAGTGGGTCAAGCAGGTGAGGATTGACCATTGTTTTTAGCAACATGGAGGCAATGATTAATTGATGATCCTGGTGGCATACTGGGGACAAATCTATTGGTCCAGATCAGCATGAGAGAAAATAATTTGGAGATAGTGAATGTGGCCAACTCTTTTAAATAGTTTCATTAAAAGGAGAATGAGACCAATGGGGTGGTAGCTAAAGGAGGCTGTAAGGTCAAGAAAGCCTTTGTTTTCAAGGTGTGAGAAATAATAGTGGTTTTCATGGAATAATATGTCATACTGAGGATAGCTGAAGGTGTGGTCAAGATGGAGACTGGTTGGAGAAGTGTTTCTGAGAAGATTGGTTCCAGTGCTAAAGTGGAAGGTTTGGTTTCAGGGAGAGTTTGATAAACCTCAGGGCAGGAGAGAATGAGGACCATGTGGGCACACATATGGGAGAAGGGGTAAGCATAGAGGGCCAAGCTTGTGGGAATTCTTTGATGGCTTCAGTTCCCTGGCAATACGGAAAGCAAGCACAACAGCTGAGAATAGGGGAGCCGAAGGCTGTAGGACAGAGACACACTGTGAAGCAGTTGTCTAGCAGGGTGAGAGGGTGAGAGGGTGATGCTGCTGCTTGCTAGGCAGCAGTGAGGGCCCACTTAAAGGTAACCATTATGAATTTAAAAATAACAACAGTCAACATGAGTTTTTTCCCCACCATTATATTCATCTGCACTGGGGCAGAAATGGAGTGGAAGGAAATGTAATTAACTAGGGGTGTGATTTTATTCAGAACAGATGAGAAGGTACAAGAGGGACAAAAATACTGAGATTCTATCCAAGGTATTAATGGAAAGTATTGACCATTGTGTTTACTACATTTCCCTGCCAGTTCACTCTGTCATTCTCAGTGGCAACTTAAAAAGAAATTCACATTCTCAGGCTTCCACCGCCCGTCCTACCTTTCTTTTCATAATCAGCATGTTGCTTTTGGGAAACATAATCTATAAGACACAAATGATCTCAGCTTGTCAAACTCAATCCCAGTTATTAGTTACTAGTTATGGTTATGCTTGGGTATGACTTAGGTGCCCCAATGCTGTTCATTCGCTCTCCTAAGAAGCTGTCTTGTTTCCTTTCTGGGGCTAGCTCCTTTACCTTTTCTTGGAACCCATTTTTTCCACTTTTTAGAACTTTATATTATCTATTTATTATTCCTTCTCTTAGACACACACATATTCACTCTCTCCCTCTCTCTTTCCCTTCTTTATCTCTCTCTCAGCTAGATCCTTCCCATCAGCTCTTAAATATAATCAAGACTTTCCAATTAGAAAAAAAATCTAAAACTCTTTTCCCTTCTCCCA
Organism: Perodicticus potto; assembly: GCA_963574655.1. Lineage (NCBI taxonomy): Eukaryota > Metazoa > Chordata > Mammalia > Primates > Lorisidae > Perodicticus > Perodicticus potto. The sequence continues at coordinate 3,618 of CAUYRH010134719.1, read as the reverse complement.
TCCACATCTATCCACTTCTTTTCCATATCATTGAAAAACCTACTGAAACTTCAGTCTGTTCTAACTTTTGCTTCCACCCTTTGGCCAAAACAACTCTTGCTTAGGTCACCAGTGACTCTCATCTCGCTAAATTCTTTTCCACTCTTCATCTGACTTCACTTTTCAGCACTGTCCAACCTGTGGGCTTACCTTCCTGAACACTTCTCTTGACTTGTGACACTACATTATTCTATTTCCTGCTTCTCTGATTCATCCTTCTCTCCGCTTTTAAGTGCTCATTTTCCATTTTTGTTTTTTTAAGAGATGGGGTCTTGCTATGTGGACCAGGCTGGAGTGCAGTGGCTCTTCACAGGTGCGATCCCACTACTGATCAGCACAGGAGTTTTTGACCTGCTCCATTTTTGACCTGGGCCGGTTCACCACTCCTTAGGCAACCTGATCCCGATAGGTCACCATATTGACGCTGAACTTAGTGTGGATACCCGATCAGCATAGCGCACTACAGTCCAGAACTCCTGGACTCAAGTGATCCTCCTGTCTCAGCCTCCCGAGTAGCTGGGACTACAGGCATGGGCCACTGCATCTGGCTAAATGCTCATTTTCTTTAGGCAGCCTTTAAGTGTTAGAGTTCTTTGAGATTCACTCCCAAATCCTCTTTCCTTCACCCTGGAACCTCTCACCAGGTGACCTCATTTATGCACTCGAGTTCCTTTACACCTGAACTTTATAGCTGTATCTCTTCTGATTTCTAAACAATATCAAAATATTCATTGTCTTCATTTGTATGTCTCAAATGCACCTAAAAATCAACATATTCTAAGCTAAACTTGTGATCTGAGTGGCTCATAAAATCACCATATTCCCAACTGACCTGTGACCATAAGAGGCAAGCCCACCTCAGTGATAACTCCAGCATCTGCCCTACTGTGCAAGCCGGACCAAGAAGTCATCTTTTCCACCTCCCCCTTCCATAGGCGGAGTGAATTAACCATGTTGTCCTCCACCTAAGCACATTAAAACCCTTCAGTGGTTCCTTGTTGCTTTTACAGAAAAAACAAAATACAATCTTGAGATGACCTATATGAAATGGCCCCTGAGAGATGACCACACACCTCTGGCTTGGCCCTGCTTGCGTTTCTGGCCCAGCTGACCATTTAGCTATTTCAAAGTACCAAGCTCCCTCTGGGCCAAAGCTGTTTTTACTCTCTGCAAAGTTCTACTAAAATCCCCCAGTGTCCTGCCAACCTAACTCCTCTGCATCTCACAGCTACCCCTGCTGCCAGGGAACCCTGCCCAGCCATCTAGGCCAACTCCCTAAGCAGGTATGTGCTTTCCAGGCACCCACTGTATCTCTGTGGCTCTTTGATTAACGTTTATTTTGTGTTAGGACCCGTCGAAGTCTCAGCCTCTGAACAGTACCTTGGCATGGAGTACCACTCAGTATATGCCAGTTGAAGGCATAGATGAATAGGATATTTCCTTTTTTCTGTAAATGTTATGTAAGTAGTTTAAACTTTAAGCAAAACTGTGATTTATTTTTTTAACCACGGCAAAATAGCATCAAGAAAAAATACAATTAAATGGCCTGTGTGAGAGGATCTTTGTTTTTATTTAATTATTTTAAAATTTTCAGATTGATATGAGGGTACAAATGATTAGGTTACATCGTTTGTCATAGCTGGCTCAAAATAGAATCAAGGAGCTATAAACTTCTTTTCAGTGCAAAGACAATACAATTTATACACATCACAAACAACGCATCAGTAGTAGCTCTGTGAGGCAGGCCTTCAGTTACAAGCAAAGGAAAGGGACTGTAGTTGACACAAGCCAAGAAGGAGTTTACTGAACACATGATGGATAACTCCGCATTTATAGGAAGATGGGAGATTGGGGCCGAGGAGGCCAGGCCAGGCAGCAGCAAGTGCCGTGGTCAAAAGTGGGAACTGGACCCTCACTGGGGAGATGCTGCTGCTGCCAGGAAACCTGGGGCCCCAGAGGGCATTAACTTCTGGCCTCAATGATTGATGGCAGGTGCTGCCACAGAAGCTGGCCTGGCTGCAGTCCCCACCACCTCCCCTGCTGGCAGGGCTAGAATGGGCTCGCTACTGTCTCGATTTCTGCAGGTCTCAGATTCCTGTCACTAGCTCTGGAGTGGATGTGACTTACTTATCAAGCTCCTGTCTTTTGCCCACATTTCAGCTGCAGGAGGCCAGGCTGAGGTTATCACCTCAGGAATTTGGACTCTGGGGATTTTAGGACAGGAGGAAAGTTTTCTTTCCCATCAAGATTCAGAAGGGGTAGAATTTCCTAATATGGAAAAAAGTTCAGATAGTACATAGCCAAAAAAACAGGTCAAAGAACAGTAGGGAAAGTATTAAAGAAATTCTCATTTAACTATGCAGAGAAATATTTAGTGAGCATTAAAATATTTTGGACCAGTGCTTAATAATATAGACTACAATAATTGATTTAGAAAAGACATGACAAATGACCTCAATGACTTTTCTGTATTTGTCATACTTAGTATATGTATTGCTATATACATCATAATATGTATGTCCAGAAACACACAGGTGTGGCCGGACAAGGATTCTGGGCTCCTCGTCACACTTTTTTCTTTCCCTTCTCTCCCCTCAGTAGAAAGGTGACTGAAGTCACACTATGAGAGACAATATTAGAAAAAGACAGAAATACAAATGATTTCTACCTGATTGTCCACACTGAGGATCTGACCATGCCCGAGGTCCTTGGTCACTTCTTCAGAATGGAACAAAGGAAGAAATATTTCCCAGCTTTAAACATATGAGGTATAATTGTAGGCAGGAGCTCGGATCCTGCAGGGACGATAAAGCTTAAAAAAAAAAAAAGAGGGAGGAGAGAGGGAGGTATGGAGGGAGAAAGGAGGGAGAAGGGGAGAGAGGAGGAGGGGGGGGAGAGGGAGGGGAAGAGGGGGAAAAAGAGGGGAAAGAGAGGAAGGGGGGAGGAGAGGGGAGAGAGGAAGGGGGAGGAGAGAGAGGGAGAGAGAGAGAGGGACAAAGGAGAGAGGAGGTGGGGGGAAGGGAGGGGGAGAGAGAGAGACAGAGAGACAGAAGACCCCCAGAAGGGAGCCCCGCAGGAAGGCTGGCATGAGTCCACCTCCAAGGTGAGAATAGTGGTCTCTTGGACTCCAAATGTATTGTGGGTTTTTAAGAAATTTAACACTGTGTTCTTTCAGGTAATGGATTGTAACGTCCTTTCTTTTAGACCGTGGGGAATAAGCACAGAGCTGTGTAACATTCCCTGTGTATCATGAGGCTGTGAAAGAGCAGGGAGGCAATTAGAGTTTCCAATCTGCTGTGCGGAAGTTGTCACAGAGGCCTGTATGCCCACAGCTCGCTCACAGCGGGCTTCCAAACCCTACCTGTATCAAAGTCTGAAAGAATAGAAACGAGATGACCTCTACTTTCTTTCTCTCTGTTGAGGTTTCAGATTTCTGTAGTGGGAAAGTATTACACTAATAATAACATTTATATGGGCTCGGCGCCTGTGGCTCAAGCGGCTAAGGCGCCAGCCATGTACACCTGAGCTGGCAGGTTCGAATCCAGCCCGGGCCCACCAAACAACAATGACGGCTGCAAC
>CAUYRH010134717.1:0-66930 GCA_963574655.1 Perodicticus potto | reverse complement strand
TCGAATCCAGCCTGGACCCACCAAACAACAATGACGGCTGCAACCAAAAAATATCCAGGCATTGTGGCGGGCGCCTGTAGTCCCAGCTATTTGGGAGGCAGAGGCAAGAGACTCACTTGAGCCCAGGAATTGGAGGTTGCTGTGAGCTGTGATGCCACAGCACTCTATCCAGGGTGACAGCTTGAGGATATGTCTCAAAAAAAAAAAAAGAAAGAAAATGAAATTGAACATATTGAGAGATAGAACCAACTCTCTCTATTCTATATACTTGAATTTGTTAGAAGTATATAGAAAAGTAAGCAAACAGAACAGGAAGGCAATTATTAACTCAGTGAAAAACAAACAGTTGTACACAAGCAATGACTGTGCACTTACTGTATGACTCAGCATGCATAATCACAATAAACACTGAAAAACAAGCCAACCCAAATTAGAATTTAACTACATTAGGAGAATTAAGAAGATGAATTGTGTTCTGTGGGTACATAGGCAAAAGAGAACGAAATCCTTATATTCTAGCAAATACTGTCCAATTACTTTTTACAATCAAGAAATATGCCAAAATTTTACATCTTTTACAAATATGGAAGTGAATGTCCGAAAAAACAAGTGAAAGTTGCAAGTGGGTGCTTCTAGAGAGTGGGACAGGGAACTGCTAATAATGTTTTATAATCTGCCACATTGAATTACTTTAATATTTTCACTCTATGAGTATATGGCTTTAATAAAAATAAAAGTTAAGTTAGAATAAAAAAGGAAAGAAAAATGAATGAACCTGAGATTTGGAATTCAATGGGTTTGACTACAAGTCAGCCCTCTGTATCTGAGGGTACTGTGTCTGTTGATTTAACCAACCACAGACTAAAAATAATAAAATTGCATCTGTAGTGAAGATATAAAAATTCTTCTTCCAATTCATTATTCTCTACAATATAACAACAATTTATATAGCATTGATATTGCACTAGGTGTTATAAGTAATCAAGGGTGATTTATAGAAAAATGTGCATAGGTTATATGCAAATACTATGCCATTTTATATCTGAAACTCGAGCAACTATGGGTTTTGGTATCTGAGAGTTCCTCTTGAATATGGAGGATGACTGTATTTCTCTAACTAGCTGTATAACTACAGCCAATCACTCTTTAGGCCTCAATTTCCTCAGTTGTAAAATAGGAATTAAAATAACCCTAGGTTTATTTTAATAAGCCAGGAGAATTCAATGAGATAATACCTATAGAGTGACTGGAACATATTAGCCACTTTGAAATCTCTCTACACCCCTTCACCAACTGCAAATGAATCTGCTTTTTACCTTCAAAGAAAAGCAAACGTAATTATTAGGAATCTTGGAAATAAACTCATGACTATTGTTTTCAAGTTTTAACACATTAACTACTGCATGAGTTGTATTTAACTTATGCTGGTTTTGAGTCCATGGCCTCATGAAGCACATATAACTCACAGATCTCTTGACCTAATAAAACATCATGGTCCCAAGGAAAAAAGAATTTTTTTCTAGTGTGGCAATCACTGTCTGAAAGAAAAGTATGGTTTACTTTCTTTTTATTATCTGTTTTGGAGGAGACAAGATCTTACTCTGTCACACACACTGGGATGCAGTGTCATGATCATATCTCACCGCAGACACAAACTCCTGTGCTCAAGTGATCCCCCTGCCTCAGTCTCCCTGGTATGTAGGACTGCAAGTGCATGCCACCATGCCCTACTGATCTCTTTTTAATTTTTTGTAGAATCAGGGTCTCACTTGCTGCCCAGGCTGGTTTCAAACTCTAAGCCTCAAGAGATCCTACTATCTTAGCCTTTCAAAGTGCCAGGATAACAGGTACGAGTCACTGCCTTGATTTCAAATGTTGAGTGCCACCAAACAGAATATCATAGCTCTAATAATTTCATTTACTTTTTCATAATTCCCGAGCCCTGCCCTCCCTTGGCTTCAGCACCAACAGTATGAAAGAAACCTCAATCCCTACACATACCCCCATTAACAGAACAGGATTCAAAAGCTCTATTTGGTTGTAGGAAATAAGAGACAACATAGAAGTAAGGAAAGATTTTATAAAGCAGTTTTTTCCTCACTGTGGATGCTTTCTAATAGAATCCTAAGAATAGGGAAAATGTAAAGAAAATGAGAAGGCTTTGGAAGAAATATGGACAGTACTACAAAGGTAATAGAAGAGACCTTTAAAACCTTCCCATCAGTATCTCAGAGAAAAGTTATAGTTTATCCATTAAAAAAGAAAAGAGAAGAAACACAGGTGCTCATAAAAAAAGACAAAAGAATTTAAAATCTTTGAACTTAGAAAATAAAATTGACAAAATAAAAATTCAATAGGACTAGAAACAAAACATTGATCTCTCAGAATATAAATTAAAAATGAATAGATTTAAGGAAAAAAATCACTTAAAAAGTTAGAAACTTAAGAAGATCAATTCAAAAAGCCTAATATTCACTTAATAAATGTTCAACAAAAAGAGAACAGACAACATGTAAGACAGAAAATTATTAAAATTTTTCCAGAATAAAGAAAATATGTGAGTCTCCAGAAATCACTAAGTCATGAGGGAAGATTAAGACAAGCACATGCTCGCACACACACAACCCTGGAGCCATCTTCATAAAATTTTAGAATGCCAGATATGAAGTTTCCAGGATAGAAGAATTAGTTGCCTACCAAGGAACCAGAATCACATTGGCATCAGATCTTTTATCAGCAACATGTAATGCCATAAGACAACCGAGTATTGCCTTTAAGTTTTGAGGAAAATTTATCTTACACATATATTTTTATATCTTCCTGAGTTATCAACCAAGAATAAGAACCCAATCTAGGCATTGGTGTATAAACAAGGACTCTGATATTTATCATGTGGCAATCTTCTCTGAGAGCATCATTCAGGGACGTACCACAGCAAAACAAGAAAGGAGAGCAAGAATGTGAACAGACTCAGTAGTCTTAACCCAGCAGAGAATGAAAAGAACCTCAGAATGACAGCTTTGCAGCAGGTCTAGAAAGCAATAGGTCCAAATGAGAACCTAGAAAAATTAGAAAACTTCGCCAACCTCTAAAATAAGTGTATTTATTTTAAAAATGGATTCCTTGCTGGGTGCAGTGGCTCATGCTTATAATCCTTACACTCTCTAGGCTGAAGTGGGTGAATTGTCTGAGCTCAGGAGTTCTAGACCAGCCTAAGCAAGAATGAGACCCCCTCTCTACTAAAATAGAAAAACTAGCTGGCCGTTGTATCAGGTGCCTGTAGTCCTAGCTATTCAGGAGTCTGAGGTAAGAGGATTGCTTGGGCCCAAGAGTTTGAGGTTGCTGTAAGGTATGATGATTCTATGGCACTCAACCCAGGGCCAGAGAGTGACACTCTGTCTCTAAATAAATAATGGATTCCATGCAAGAAATGCCATAATTTAAAAGTTATGTGTATATATTAAATATATAGTATAAATGTCTTAACACAATAATTAAGTAAACGAGGTGAAGGCTATATTAACTAGTTTGATATAAGCACTCCAAATCGTATATAAAAATAGCACGTTGTATCCCATAAAAGCATCAATGTATACATGATCTATGTGTTTATGACTTAATAAAAATAAATGAATAAAAATAAAATTAAAAAGAAGTTAGATAATTTTAGTTATAGATATACACATATAAAATATAATAATAAAGATAAATACACATAGTTACAATATGCTGTTCCTCTTTTCTTCTCCTAGAAATCTCTCTTCCTGCTGGTTTTTGAGTTTTCTTCTCTCTCAAACACCTGGGTTTATAAGCCTAGAATCTCATTTCCTTCTCTAGTCATGCAAACATATTACGTGGTTCTTCACTGAGCAAATATTTATATAATCTCATTATAACTCTGGGTATTGGCTTTCAGATTTTAAGAATCAACCTAGAGGCAAAACAGAAAGGATATACGTGATCATAGAAGAGAATATACATTGTAAATCTAGATGTTGAAATGTCCTAGTACAGATGACAGTGGATCAGGGGCAGACAGGGCCAGAACAGTGAAAGGAAATGTAGAGGAACTAATTTTCTCATCTTACAGGAGTGAGAAGTCAAAGGAAATTCTCATTGATAGGTCAAGTTATAAAAGTTAAAAAAATTTTTTTAAACCGTAGTGATAACTAAGAGAGGAACTAAAAATAAAATGTGACACGCTCTAAGTAAAGAAAGGAAAGAAAGATAAATTCGTCATTGTTGTGATGAGGAGACAATAGATACTGTCCAAAAACCTTAAAAATCAAAGAATGGAAGTAAAATGACATCATTTCAAATTAGGGCAGTAACTACCAGAAGGACCAAAAAGAGAAAGGTTAAAAAGCTGTATCTCTAAGGTGAAAAACAAGCTGAGGTGAGTGGAGAAGGGGGAAGATTTCACTTTTCTTTTTTTAATTTTTTTTTGGGGGGGGGACAGACTCTCACTATGTCACCCTGGGTAGAGTGCCATGGTGTCATAACTTAAAGCATCTTCAAACTCCTGGGCTCAAGCAATCCTCTTGCCAAAGCCTCCCGAATAGCTGAGACTACAGGCACCCACCACAATGCCTGGCAAATTTTTCTGTTTTTAGTAGAGATGGGGTCTTGCTTTCTTCAGGCTGGTCTGGAATGCCTCATCTCCAGCAATCCACCCTTTTTAGCCTCCCAGAGTGCTAGGATTACAGGCGTAAGCCACTGCACCCAGCCAAGACTTTGACTTTATATGTATATCCCTCATACCACTTTAAATATCTCATGCCATACCATGAGAAGGTATTCATTTTTGTAAATTAAAACTTATATTCAACATTTAATGTGCAGTTTAAAATTAAGAAAATAATCTCCCAGATATGAGTTAAACACTATCATGCCTGAAATTCACCATTGACCAGATGACCTGTAAGATCTCTCCAGATCCATCACAGCATCAATGATTCAGTCACCTGAAAAGTCTACAGATTTGACTTCAGGCCATGTGCAATGGCTCCTACTTATAATCCCAACACTTTGGGAGGCCAAAGCAGGAGGATTGCTTGAGGACAGGAGTTCAAGACAAGCTGGACAACATAGCAAACATCCCTATCAAAAAGAAAAACGACCAGGTGGTAATGAGCGCCTATAGTCCCAGCTACTCAGCAGAGGCAAGAGGATCACTTAAACCCAGGTGTTCAAGGTTACATTGAGTTGTGATCATGCCATTGTGCTCCAGCTGGGACAACAGGGGAAGACCATGCCTCAAAGAAAAAATAATTGACTTCAGAAACTGCCAGTGCCATCTCGTTTCGAAGTACATTGTCAGTGCTTCTGACACCCACCTTAAAAGCAGAGGGAGTTTCCAAGAGTATTTCTTTTCCCCTCATCTGATTTACAACACCAAGGAAAGAATCTGTTTTGGAAACAATGCACAATATTCTCCCCCAGGCCAGCTGTAGCAGAGATTATCTTTTTCACAAGATCTATACTGCAATTTTACATACGGAACTCCATTTGATGTTCACGTAATAGAACTCTTTAAGGTGTGCACTGTGTGGCAACACCATTCCCACTTAACTTATGAAGAAACTAAGTCCCAGAGGTGTAACTTACCAGCCCAAAGTTTCTAAACTAATAATAAAGATCAGAGCTCAAACATGTCTCTGACTCCTAGTACTAGTCTCTCCACTAACCTGGCTTTCTCCAGCATCTTAAAAACCCCAATAATCCAAAGGCACTCAAATGACCAACATGAAAAGATGCTTGACATCACTAATCATCAGGCAAATGAAAGTCAAAACCACCATGAGACACGGCCTCCCATCTGTTAGGTTACTATCAAAAACAAAACAAAAACAAGAGATAATAAGAGCAGGTAAGGATATGGAGAAAAAGGAACCTTTGTACACCACTTGCGGGGAGGTAAACTGGTATAGCCTTAAAAATTAAAAACAGAACCACCAAATGATCCAGAAATCACACTTCTGGGCATATATCCACCAGAAATGAAATTAGAATCTTGAAGAGATGCCTACACTCCCGTGCTCATTGCAGAATTATTCACAATAGCAAAGATATGGAAACATCCCAAGTGTCCATAAGCAGATGAATGGATAAACAAAATGTGTTTTATGTATACAATGGAATATTTTCTAGTCTTTAAGAGGAAAGAAACAGAGCCACCATAGTGTCTGTAAAGTTGGAAAGAAAGAAAGAGAGAAAAAGAGAGAGAAAGAAAGAAAGAAACCAAAAGAAGAAAATCCTGCCATTTGCAACAACTTGGATGAACCTAGAGGATATTACACTAAGTGAAATAAGCCACGCACGGAAACACAAATCCGTGACCTCACTCACATGTAGAATCTAAAATAGCCAGACTCATGGTAGAGGCAAAGAGTAGAATGGTGTTGCCCTAGGCTTGGGGAAGAGGGAAGTGGGAAAATGTTGGTCAAAGGATACAAATTTTCAATTGTGGCTATCTAATATACAGGATGATGATTTCAGTAAACATACTGGTTTCTATACCTGAAATTTGCTAAAAGGCTAGATCTTAAGTGCTCTTACCCCTCCCCAAGAAAAACTCTTTAGAGAATAGAAAAAGAAGGAACATTTCTCAGACTGATTTTATGAGCAATTGTAAGCCTAGTATAAAAACTTAAATAAGGGGAGTGGTGCCTGTGGCTCAAAGGAGTAGGGCGCCAGCCCCATACCAGAGGTGGCAGGTTCAAACCCAGCCCCCAGCCAAAAACTACAAAAAAAAATAAGGTCAGTGTTGGAAAGGAAAATTGAAGATTGATCACATTCATGAACATGGATACAAAACTCATGAGCAAAATAGTAGCAAACTTAATCTAGCAATTTAAAAAAAGAGAGAAAAAACATCATGACCAGCTTAAGTTTATTCCAAGAATGAAAGCTAAGGTCAGCATTAGAACATTATTTATGTAATTTATCTCATTAATGATAGAAAAATTATGATGTGATCTGAATTGATATTGGAACATTTTGGATAAAATTCAAAAAATACCCATGAGATAAAAAGCAAAAAGAAAATTCATTTCCAAGCTGGAAAGAGAAAACAATGTTCTTAACATGATAAAGGATATTTTCAAACTAACAAGAACAAAAAAATGTTTGTTTTCAATTGTAAAACATTAGCCCATGCTCTTTAATATCAGGCATAACAAACGCTTACATACCCGCCCCTCCCCCCCAGTTCTATTCAGTGCAGCATTAAAATTCTAACCTGTGTAGTCAGGCAAAGATGAGGACAAAAAGAAAGATAAAAAAAAAAAACTGTCATTATGTGTAGATGCTATGTTCTACAGAGAAAACTTCCAATTAGCTGTAAATCATTAGAATTACTCAAAGAACTTAGTAAGGTTTCTTAGCCATAAAATCAACATACAAGTAAACTACATTTCTACATATCAGCATATAAAAGGGGAAGTTAGAAAATACAATTTTAAATAGATCATTTACAATAGCAACAACAAAATGAGATGCCAAAGAACAGGTCTAATAAAAGATGAACAAAGTTATAAACTTTCCGGAGTGTGTTATAAAACTTGGTGAAAATATTTAATAAGACCTTAATAAGCAGAATGATATAATTTTTCCATGGATATGAAGATTAGATATCTTAGAGATCACTTCTCCCCCAAACTATCCTATAGATTCAATGTAATTCTAATAAAAATCCCAATAAGATTACACGAAATAATTCTAAAATGTATACGGAGGAGAAAACAGTTGAAAAAACTCGAGCAAGTAAAAATGTTCTGCCAGGATTGACATGTTACAAGTAATTCAGATTCTGCATTACTTATAGTACAAAGAGGAAAAACAGACTAATGAAAAAAAATAGAGCCCCAGAAACTGACCCATACTTAAATAAAAACATGATATATGATAAATCTGGTACTGTAGATCAGAGAGGTTATCCATACAGAAAATGAAAATGGATTTCTACATCATTCAACATATAAAAACCAATCAGGTACTAAAACAGGAACAACAAACTTTAAAACTTTTAGAGAAAATACGTAAGAATATTCTTGCGGCGCCTGTAGCTCAAAGGAGTAGGGCACCAACCCCATATGCCAGAGGTGGTGGGTTCAAACCCAGCCCCGGCCAAAAACTGCAAAAAAAAAAGAATATTCTGATGACCTGTGGGAAGGAAAAGAGCTTTTAATCAAGCAAGAAAATCAGAAACCCTAAAGAAAAATATTTAGGAAATTGACTAATAAAAAAAAGATTTCTGTTTAGTAAAATCACCATTAGGAAGTAAAAAAAAAAAAAAAAGCCTTTATCAGGGAAAATATGTGTAATTTGTAACCAGCAAAGAATCATTATCCAGAATATGTAGAAAATCCCAAAGGATAAGAAAGAAAAGGAACAGGAAATGTTCAGAAGACATAGCCATATCTACGAAAAGGAAACGTGAATGGGCAATCTGCAAAGGCACACACTCGACCCCCATTAATCATGGAACTGGGAGTTAAAAAGACAGTAAAATAGCTTTTCAAAAACAGAAACCCAACAAAACCAAGTATTGGCAAGGATATAGAACCACAAATACTCTCATGCACTGCTGGCGGGAGAATAGATTGGTTCAACCACATTAGAAATTTGGCATTACTTCATGTGGCAGATACTGTGAACTGGTTTGCTCAACTTTTATTCTATTCTAACCTCCTCCTAGTATGTCTGTCTATATTTCAAAGGGCAGAAAACTAAAAGCTACATTCACAAGAGACCCCTCTAGCAAGGGTTCCAGATGTGACTGAGGTTTGACCCGTCCATGCTCTCAGTGAGACTGACTGAATTTAGTGGAGGGAGAGGCTGGGAGGAGGATATTTGTTTTGCTGGCAGAGCTGATTCGTGTAATGGTGGCTTCCCAAGTTTAAAAGGTGGTTTCACAGAAGAGGCTTGGTTCTGGAGCCAGAAGTCTAAGAGTGGCTTCCTGATTCAGCTGACCTGCCTCCCTAATTGTGCCTGAGGCAGTGCAGCCTTGGAGCCAGAACTGTTTTGGCAGCTTTCCAACTCAAAACATAGCTTCCTGTTGAAGGGAAAAGTGGTAGCTTTCTTGGTGGCCCAGTCCTTTGGTGTGGCTTTGGGAATCATTACTAGAAGTTCTGCCTATCGCCTGTTTCTGCAACGCTCCCAACAATTCTGTAAATGAACAATAACCTACAGTAAATCCCTTCCTGCTTTAATGAACTAAGATGTATTCTGCTCTTGGCAACTGTACCTTGACCAATACACTTAGCAAAGTTGGACTTGAATATACCGTACAGCCCAGCAATTACTTTCCTAGATACTCTAAAGAAGCTGTTGAATATATAAACCACAAACACATGCAAGAAGAATACTTACTTCAGCATTGTTTGTAATAAGAAAAAAACTGAAAACAACCCAATGTCTATCGAGTAGAATTGGTTAAGTTATGGTGTATAAAAAGGAGAATACTGCACAAATATGAAAAGGAATGACCTAGATAAATTGCAAAAATAGTATTGAATGAAAATAGCTTACAACAGAACACATATGGTATGATTTTATTTATATAAGTTTAAAGTTAAATAATGTGTTATTTGGAGATAGATACACACGTGGTATAACTGTCAAGAAAATTCAAGAAGGGGCTAACACAGAATTCAGGACAATTGCTACCTCTGGGGGGAAGAGACAGATATATTATCTGAAAAAGATATACAGGAAGGGCTCGGCGCCTGTGGCTCAACGGGCTAAGGTGCCAGCCACGTACACATGAGCTGGCAGGTTCGAATCCAGCCCAGGCCCGCCAAACAACAATGACGGCTGCAACCAAAAAATGGCCGGGCGTTGTGGCGGGCACCTGTAGTCCCAGCTTCTTGGGAGGCGGAGGCAGGAGACTCGCTTGAGCCCAGGAGTTGGAGGTTGCTGTGAGCTGTGATACCACAGCACTCTATCCAGGGTGACAGCTTGAGGCTCTGTCTCAAAAAAAAAAAAAGATATACAGGAGGATTCAAGGACCCTGGTAGTGTGTAATGCTAAAGCTGGGAATGTGGGATGATATTCATTCATTTACATTTATGTTACATATACTCTTCATATATCTATATAATTTATTTGATAGTTTTAAATGTTAAAGAACAATAAAAAATGAGAAGGCAAGAAAAGAAATGAAGGTGTTAACACAACCAACCACACAATTCATTTCTCTCCTAAAGATATACCAGCACAAGAATGAAAGGACAGAGTGTTTCAATGTTGCATTGTTTTTTCACCTTCAGATTTAACATTGCATTGTTTTACTTAACTTCTTTGATTTTACCCCTAAATCTCTTTTGTCTCTATATCATTATTTTAGTTTCTAATATTACGATTATTACTGTAGCAGTATTTAAAATAACAGAAGATTAGAAATAATATAAATAAGGTGGGGCGCAGTGGCACACACTTGTAATCCCAGCACTTGGGAGGCCTAGGTGAGTGAATTGCTTGACCTCACAGGTTCAAGACCTCCTGAGACAGAGCAAGATCCCATCTCTGAAAAATAGCCATGCATTGTGGTGGGGGCCTGTAGTCCCAGCTACTCAGGAGGCTGAGGCAAGAGGATCACTTGAACCCAAGAGTTTGAGATTGCTGTGAGCAGAGATGCAATGGCACTCTACCAAGGGTGACCAAGTGAGACTCTGTCTCAAAAAAATAAAAAGAAATAATATAAATATCCATAAGTTGGGAACAATGGTACATTCAATATAATGAAGTAGGATGCAGTTGTAAAGTATATGAACAAATTTTATCTGCTGATATAATGTGATCTCCAGTATGTATTCTGTGACAAATTCTTGATGAACAACAGTGAAAATAATAAGATGGAAACCATATAATGCACTGTTATTAATGTGAATTTATATAGTAACACATATAAATGTCCTTTATTTATAAAAAGAATCATTAAAAGAACAAATTAGAAATTATAAAAATGATTACCCATCAAAGAGGGGCAGAATTGAAAGGAAACGATTTGAAACAAACTTCTCTAAGTGTATGCTTTTATATAGTTTTTAATTTTGAGCCATGCAAATATTTTTACATACTCAAATAGTAAAAAAGTAAATAATAAAAGTCCTAAAAAATAAGTCAAGCCCTGGGATTGAAAACAAACTAAAATAAAACTAGCCATACTAGAAACGATTACACAAAGGAAAGAATTACTTGTAGTGACTTTGAAACCAGTACTTCAACTATGCTTGGTGGTGTACTTTTGCAGGGAAATCTTAATTTTCATTCAACAATTCTATTGCTATTTAAAAAATTGGCCTGTTATTTGGAAGAAATATATACATATATATGTATATATGATAATGTACATAACTAATTATAGTAATATTAGTAACTAAAATAATAGAGATAAAAGAAATTTAGGGGTAAAATCAAAGAAGTTAAGTTAAAATAATGCAATATTAAATCTGAAGGTTAAAAAAGTTTGTTAAATTTGAAAACATCAATATAAACTCATAATCTTTCAAATATATATTTCCTCACTCTGCCCACTGAAAGGGCCCAAGTTTTGCCAAATGAAAACCCAGCAGCCATCACTTCTTGGCCTTTTGGCTAAGATCAAGTGAAAACCCGGCAGCCATGAGCACCTACTAAACACAGCTTTTCGCAACTAAATACCATTTTTCCACTGCAAGAACCCAAAACTCCTTGAAGAACTACTAATACAGGTTTGGGCCAAGGAACATGGAAGATGAATCTGGGCCATCTTGCGGCAGAAACTAAGAAAATTAATAAGAACATGTGAAAAGGACACGAGAGCTAACTTGAAGTCAAGATTCCACTGGATAAATTAGGGACAATTTTACATTAAAAAGTATAATGACTGTAATTGAGTAAAATACACTGAATGCATTTTTTAAATCTGTGAGTCCATAAAGACACACCTAAAGAGAATGACTGTTACCTCAACTTGTGGTTCTGACAATTGCAATGAAAGGGAAGGAAATAATGATTTAGCTTGTAGTTACTGGTAACTGCCAGATAATATATATGGGAAGAATGGTAAAATTAGAAAATTACTGCTTTTAATTTTCTCATGAAAATTGACAAAAATAATCAATGGATGCTAAAAAACCTTAAATAACAGTTGGTGAAGGTGAACCAGATTTTCATGCAGTAGCCAAGAATCACTCCACAGACTACTGCCCAGTCCAAAAGGTGGAAGTGCAACTTTACAATGAAGAGTTCTGGCTGTCACCACCTTCAACTAGTGAATAAACAGAGCATCCCATGGCAGGACCCTGCCTCCTGATGAGATACAAATGCAGTGCACAGCATCACCCATGCAGTTTCTCCCCAAACAGGTTTAATTACAATCTAATTAGCATTTGGTTCTTTATGACCCCCCAGATACAGGAACTACAGAAGACAGAAGACAAGCCGGGCACTGCTACAAGGAACCCATGAGAAAAATCCAGAATATGGGACACTCTCAAGAGAAGTGGCCTGGTCACTTCAACAAGTCAATACACCTGGTGGGGAAGGAGAGGAAGGAATGACTGCTTTAGAAAAAGAGACTAGATTCTGTTTTGAACAAGTCAGATAGATATATAAGATATCTTGGGGACAATTGAAATTTTAATATAGACTAGAGAATTATTGTTAGTGTAGTTGTGACATTATTGTGGCTTATAGGAGAACGTCAATTTTAGAGGTGAATGCTGAAGTATAAGGTGAAGCTTCTTGATGTATGTAACTTTTGGGGTTTTTTGAGACAGAGTCTCACTATGTTGCCCTCAGTAGAGCGCGGTGGCGTTACAGCTCACAGCAACCTCAAACTCTTGGGCTTACGCAATTCTTTTGCCTCAGCCTCCCAAGTAGCTGGGACTACAGGCGCCTGCCACAACACCCAGCTATTTTTTGTTGTGGTTGTCACTGTTGTTTAGCTGGCCCTGGGTCGGGTTCGAATCTGCCAGCCTTGGTGTATGTGGCTGGCACTGTAACCATTGATTGATACATGTAACTTAACTTTTAACTGGTTTAGAAAAAATGGTATCTTCTGTATTATTTGAAATATTTCACAATTATGTGAAACCTTTCATAAAAGACAACATTAAAATGAAGGATAAGAACACAAAACATTTATAAAGGTGCAGAGTGTTTCTATCAACAATTATTCAACAAAAATTTATTGACACATATACATAATATTTTGAAAGTAAAAGTAGAATTTATCCTAGAGAGAACATTTTCAGTATAGATATAGGTACAAAGTAAAGAAAGTAAGAAGGAAGACCAAGTTATCATTAGTTAGAAAATGGCATTGACTGCTAAACAGACCTATTTCACATTCTTGTCACAGAACCATCTCACCCTGAATCCATTGAAGTGTTGCCAGGTTCGTAGGGACAACTAACCAGATTCTGAGCTTCCTCTTGCTAGCAACCATGCACCAAAAGACATGTGCTCTGAAGATACCTATTAAAAGGTTCAGAAGTGAATTCCCCACAGGAATTTAGCTATGACAGGTTTTGAAACTCAATTGTGTGTAAGAGTTTAAAAGGTTGAAGAATCTCTTCTTCAAGGCAAATTTGTTTCCCTGCAAAAGGAGTTAAATCTCACCTTTGAAAGACCCCAACTTTCACAATCACAATAATCAGTTATTTCTGGGTTTAATCAATCTTTGTTGGATAATTGGATTCACTTAAAAATAATATTTTTCCTTATAAAGCAAGAGTAAGACTGTGGTCAGGAGGCTTGTCAAATTCAAATGATCTCTGTGGAGTCCTGGGAAGGGAAAGGAGACAACACACAGACCACAGACACACACACTCAATTCTCAGGCCCATGGAAACCAGTTCTCCACCCATCCCCCCGCATACATATCCCAAGGAAAACTGCAAAGTAATCTTGAATTCTCACCTCTTATCCACACCAGGAACTGCAACTTAATAGCACTCTCCCTTCGGCCACCCACCCACTCCCTCCTTCTGAAAGCTCCTCCTGCCCCGCACAGGAGACAGCACTGGGGCTTCTTCTGTCTCCTTTCTGGCCACCTCCCACCTCTCTCTGCTTTCTCTACTTTCTTCCTTGGAGACTGCATGGAGGGTTTCTCAAGACTCACTCTCTTCTTCCCCTTAAAAACCTCACCCCTTTCAGACCTTAAAGTACCTTATTTCTGTAGACAACAAGCCAACTGATGTCAGCCTAGCCCTCCCTCCATTCTTGAGTTCCTGACTCAAATTTCCAACTACCTGCTGAAAAATCTGTACCTCCTAGGCCCATGGGTGTTTTAAACTCCATCTGTTCAAAATTGAAAGTAAGATAATCCCCTGAAAATCTCCTTCTGTACTTGTTACCCTTCTGTTCCTTCGTAAGAGAAAATCAATTATTGTAAATTATAACATGATGTCCACATAAAGTACAATATATACCATTATCACCGAGCATGCCATCCTCCCAGCATCCCTGAACTCAACTTAAAATCCCTAACCTCCTTAACTGTTTTCTAGTACTCTTTTTACTGGCTTTGAACTCAGGGAGTTATCTGTACAGGTCCCAGAGCCCTATCCATAGGTTTGGAAATCGCCATCATATCAAGGGAATGCTTGTGCCACATTGGACAGTCCCCTGTTTAACTGTGCTGTCACTTGTTGTGGCACCCTTGGCTGTTCAAAGGATGCTACAAGAAGCAGCGTGGTTAAAACTGCTATGCTCCCCCCCCCAAAAAAAAGTGCTATGCCCTGGCTCACCGCAGAGGTGTAGCTGCTCTGCTAACATTACATCACAGAGGAGGCCTTTTATGAGGTAAATTCCCTGCCTGATGAGGAAACAAGCAGGGGAGAGGCAGATAAGAGGAGGTGTGGAGGGAAGCAGACACCAAGTTCACCACTTGTTCCTTGAGGAGAACACCTATTCCTACCTAAGAGCATTCTCAGATGGTTTCAAGCAACATTGTGAAGAGACTCATCTCAGGGAACTGAGCAGGTAGGAATGGAAAAAAAGAAATGGAAGGGGAGAGGAAATCAATCCGGGATCCCATCCCTGCTTCAACCAAAAGATTCACTCTCACATGCTTTATTGACTTGACAATGCTGCTGTGTTTTCAACAAAAGATGCTGCTTGAACAAAGGGTTCTGTAAGTTTAAGAGTTTTAAAACTACTACTCTAGGGGAGCAGAGCATGGCAAAGCAGACTGGGGACAGACTGTAGAAGGCCTTGAATTCTAAACTAAGGTATTCAGATTTCACCTCAGACCAAGGGGGAATCACCAAAAGGTTTCGTAGAAGGAATAGAATGGTGGAAGCGATGTTTAACTTGGTTACAGTGTTCAAGATGGAGATGAGAGTTGGAAGATAAAATTTAGGCACCAACTGCCAGGTGTTTTATGTAATAAGAACTTGAATCAGAATTTTTTTAAAATGAAGAGGAAAGATGTAAGAGATAACTCCAAAGGAGAAATTCTGAATTTTGCAACTAATTAAATTTGGGGATAGAAGAAAGGTAGACGTCTAAAATTGTCTATAGGTTGATAGTGACTCACAAAATTATATGTCCAGCCCTCATCACTCTTCCAAACATGAGGTTCACATATCCAATTACCTAAGATAAGATAGATATCTGAGATATCACCACTAAGATGTCTCAAAGGCACCTCAAACTCCAAATGTCCAAGATTGAACTCATCCTCTTCTCAGAGCTGGTCCTCTTCAAGTTTCCCTAATGCAGTGAATAGCAGCCCCATTTATTCAGAACCCCAAGCCCAACTCCTAGGAGTCAACCTTAATAACTGCCACTGATCACATCATCATTCCCATTCTATCACCAAGGAGGCTATCAAGTCATCGTCCAAAAGCTCTCCACATTCAGTTCATTTCTAGCCACTTCATCAGATAGACCAAGCTACCATCATCTCATCTGAGCTACTCCCTCAATTATCTGGCTTTGCCCTATTCTTGCCTTTACATGGCAGCCATACAACTTTTAAAAAGGAAAATCTGACTTATTTTATGCCTTAAAAAGGTTTCAATGCCATCCTATTGATCTTAGAATAAAGATTAAGCCAGGCTAGCTGCAAGGCCTTAATCCACTCCTTAGCTGTCTCCCCAACCTCATTTTATACGGTGCTAGTTAGGTTTTGAATGTCCTATGCTCCAGCCTGTGTGCATATAGCAGAACACTCCACCCACCCTGGTCTCTCCAACCTCAGGCCACTCCTCCCCTAATTGTCTTCTACTCCTCCTTCCAACATGACCTCAATAATCTCTTCTGACCTCCTTGCCCAGTCTAATGCCCTATCATGAGACCATGTACCTACAGCCAAGAAAAAACAGCCATGCAGGCCTACTGCGAACAAAACAAGACACTAAACCTCCTACTTGCCTGTTAGGGAGGGATATTCTGTTCCCTCTTTCAAGGTCTGACAACAAGTATCTTTTCATAATTACATGATAGTTATCTTTTGCAATTACATGACGTGGGATGTTTGTCCTAAAAAGTTGAGTATCTAAGAAAGAGAAGTTCCTGCTCCCTGTCCTGTGCAGCCTCATCTGATAGTCATCGTTACAGCTACTTGGTCATACCAGTTGAATGGTTTCATGTCTCATGTTCATTCCTACTCTGCATGGGAGATTGTAAAGTTAGGAGAAAGAGGAGAATCAGAACCTGAGTCTAGATCTTTGCATTAAGAACAAATGGAGTGGCTCGGCGCCTGTGGCTCAACAGGCTAAGGCGTACACCTGAGCTGGCGGGTTTGAATCCAGCCTGGGCCTGCCAAGTAAAATGACGGCTGCAACCAAAAAATGGCTGGGCGTTGTGGCAGGCGCCTGTAGTCCCAGTTACTTGGGAGGCGGAGGCAGGAGACTCGCTTGAGCCCAGGCATTGGAGGTTGCTGTGAGCTTTAATGCCATGGCACTCTCTCCAGGGTGACAGCTTGAGGCTCTGTCTCAAAAAAAAAAAAAAAAAAAGAACAAATGGAGTTATTATGGGTCCCTTGATATAGGCTATAAAATCCACAAGGAAAGATGAAAGCCAATGAACCATCCCACAGCCATTACTCCAATAGAATACTTATGCCAAGAGTTCTGCACCCCAACTGGAAGACCTTCTGGAGTGAGGAAGCTGTGGCCTTGGAGCCACATGTGACCTTTTGGATCCTTGAATCTGGCCTTTTGACTGAATCCAAATTTTACAGAACAAACCCTTTTAATAAGATATTTATTCTGTGAAGAATATTTGTTCTGTGAAGTTTGGATTCCGCAGCACTAGTATTGAGTTAGCCAATAGACAAGGATGAGAGAAGCCATAGAAAGTTTTCTGAGTGTGATCCCTTAAGAGACAAGTCAGGGAAATGAGGGCACATTTATCTCTGTGCTAAAATACACGACCTCACTCAAAGTAGGTCTTGGATAAATGTTTACTTATTGATGAGTAAATGAACTTTGACTTAAACCAAGCTCATCACTTATCACCCCCAGACATACCCTCTACCTGCTCCCCAGTGAAGCCCATCCTCCATTTATGCCCTACGTGTGCCACTACAGGCTGACATCTCAAAATACAGCTTTAATCAGGCCATTTCCCTGTCTAGGAACCAGCCATGGCCACCCACAGGCTTCACCATTGGCCTGCAACACTAGCTACATTTGGGGTATTTTCCAAGTATGCAGAGACCATGGTGCCACCCCCAACAATTCTCCTGAGTAAAATAGAAAGTGAACTCAGATATCCTGTATACTGTAAATATTCGGCAAACAATTCTTTGTTTGGGGCCAGGTGTGCTAATGCCTGTAATCCTAGCACTCTAGGAGGTTGAGACAAAAGGATCTCTTGAGCTCAAGAGTTTGGGTTGGCTGTGAGCTATGATGCCATGGCAAACCCCCAAAAAACAATACTTTATTTGATCCTTTCTACTTTACCCATGGGTTGTATTCCTATCACCACTGGAGATAAGGAAATAAGGCCCTGAGACCAAAGTAATTTGTTACATAGTGAGCAATAACAGAATTGTAATTCAATGCCAAGTCTGCTAGTTTTTTTATTCTTTTACATGGCCTGGGCCATCCAATTCTCTTAACTGGGCATTCCAGATCTTAAAAATAAGACTTCTAAAGTGGATGCATTTTATTGTATGACAATAATACCTTAATTAAAAAGTGAAACTGAGTATAATGGCACACTTGTAGCCCCAGCTATTCAAGAGGCCAAGGCAGGAGGATCCTTTGAGTCCAGCAGTCCAAGTCAAGCCTGGAAAACATAATGAGACTTTGTTAATTTAAAAAAAAAAAAAAATTATGTTATGCTGACTCTCAAAACACTTATTTTCTAGTTTTTTGAGAGTAGCTATCCTAATGGGGGTAAGGTGGTATCTCATTAGAGCAGTTCATTTGTTTTTAAACCATTCTTGTTCATTGCTATATTTTAAAGTTATAAATTTGCCTATAAGTACTGTGTTAGCTGTATTACACAAATTTTATCATGTGGTATTTTATTCTGTTCTGAGTATTTATTTTTTTGAAACTCAGTGATATTTGATAATATGTTGTCTAATTTCTAAACAAGTAGGACTTTATTTTAACCATTTTTTAAAAATATTAATTTCATGATGGCATTGTAGTTGGAAAACATTGAATAGATTGATTCTTTGGAATTTATTGAAGCTTTCTTTATGACCTAAATGCATACATAACCTATTGTAAATGTTTTAGGTATATTCAAAAAGAATATCTGTCCTCTATTTATTTTGGATATACATATTTTTAAATTGTATCTTTAGCTCATCCATTTTCATGTTATTTTTATTTCTACTTATCTATAGTTCTTAGAGATCCATATTAAAACATTTCCAACTGTAATTGTTAATTTATCCATTTTTCCCTTATTTATTGATTTGATATATTTCAAGATTGTGTTGTTAGGTGTTTGACTAAGAATTATGTCAATTTTCTGTTCTTTAAACATTTGTAAGGTGTGAAATATAAGATATATACAGAAAGTTTATAAAACTTGAATGTACATTTAAAGAAATGCTAAAAAAAAAACACAAATATTTATAAAGTGAAAACCCATATAATCCCTACTAAGATCAAAAAAATAAAAATATTATCAATTTTTTTTAAGTTAACATTTTAAAAATCTGACTTCTAGGCTAGGAAGAAAATCCTAACCTAGAAATTGATCAAAAGTAATCCACCTCCCCACAAAGTCTTCCACACAGCTGTTTCTTAAGGATCAGGCCGCTCATCACCAGGTGTTAAAGTTACCATTTGCTACACACAGCCCTCTCCCTCTCCATGGAAGGGCCCTTCACCCACCCTACCTGACAAAAACCACCCCAGCCTTCAAAGTATAGCTAAACGGTACCTCTGTGGAGTCTTTCTTTATTCTCGTCTCCTTATTCGCTCCTCTTCAGGGAAACTGCCTCTCTACCCTTTATACCTTTAAAAAAAATTACCGTGAAGTCAGTTTCTACATTCTCCCTATATTGTAGTTATGTTCTCTGTCATCTATTAGATAATAGGCTGGTAAATGAGGGATCAGGGTCTTCCCTTCTGTATTCCCTATTGCTTAATTAGATATAAAGCATAAGGTAAGTGCTCAACCAATATTTTTTTTAAATGATTAGAATTTCTCATTAATCAAGCTATGTTTCATTAGTCAAGATGACTGTCATTTTTTTTCCCCCTTTAAAAATGTCTCTTTAGCCAGGTGAGGTGGCTTACCTCTTTAATCTCCCAGAAATGTGGGAGGCTAAGGCAGGAGGATCACTTGAGGCCAGGAGTTTGAGACAAGACTGGATAATACAGTGAGACTCCACCTTGACAAAAAAATTTTAAAAATTAGTCAGGCACGGTAGTACCTACCCGTAGTCCCAGCCACTTGAGAGGCTGAGGCAAGAGTGCTGCTTGAGGTCAGGAGTTCAAGGCTACAGTGAGCTATGATGATGCCGCTGCCCTCCTCCCTGTGCAGTAGAGCGAGACTCAGTCTCTAAAAAATAATATTGAATTCTCTAAATGTTCCTTTATGTTCATTTCTTTTCCATTGTGATTGCTATGATTTTATTTCAGGCCCTTTCATCACCTCACACCAAAATAGCTACAGAAAGAAAAAGGGAAAGGAAAGAACAAAGGGAGGGAGAGAGGAAGGAAACCCTGTTCAGACCCTCTCCCCATATCAATTAAATCAGAATTTCTGGAGGAGTGAGGGATCCTTAATTTTCCCATGTGACACCAGGATTGAAAATCATCATCAATTTCGTCCCTTTTAATTTGATCCATTTTATCTCTAAACCTCTAAGGGAAGAGAGGAAGAAGGGAAGGGACCAGAGTGGTGAAGGAAGAGTGAATAAGGAGGGATGAAGGGGGAAGAGGAACCCAATGGCTTTCAAGACCTTGTGTAAAGAGCCCATCCAATAGACTGGCCTAGTTGTTGCCTGTCGGCTCCAGGGTCGCCCCTTGGTCCCACAGGCACACTGTGCTTCATCAGTCCTTCCCAGGGCATTGCCCTTCCCCCTCCCTGACTCCTCTTCCAGGCCTCTCCCAATTTTCATCTCCCCAAAGCCTCCCAAACCCCTTTCTCTGATTTCCCAAGGTTGAAATAAATACGATGACTATAGTTAATAACACTGTATTGTATACAGGAAATTTGCTAAGAGGGTAGATTTTAGATGCTCTCACCACACAAAAAAAAGGTAACTATGTCAGAAGAGAGATATGTTCATTTGCCTGGCTATAGTAATCATTTCACTTTGTATATGTGTATTAAAACAAAAGAAAAAGAAGTCCTTTGAGTCAGTCCAAAATCCCACACAAGGTACCCAGCACCACAGTTAGTACATTTTCTTGTCTCCCTGAGATCACAAATTCTTAGTGTTTTCACAGACCACAGCTGAAGCTTCCATGGCCTCCTGGACTAGATGGATACATTATCTAGAGGGGCCCTTTCATCCAACCCTCTCCGGCTGCAGATGAGGAAATGATGAAACAGAAAGGTTAAGTGACTTACTGAGGTCACATACGTAGTGATTCAGATCTACTGACCCCACCCGTACCAGCTTTTGTTGTCTGGCTGCTTAGTTGTGGCATTAGTTGCTTTCCTCATTCATGACTCAGATCCCTCCTCAGGAGGGCAGAAGGCCTCTTCTCTCACCTGCCTCACTTAGCCTGTGAGCTATGCCCTTCTCAGGGTAGTCACTTACCTGGGGTATTTGGTGGCATAGCCCAGAGAGCAGCACAGAACCACAGCGCTCAGGGCCATTCAGACGCTGCAGTATTTCCTGAAAATCATTTTCTCTAAGGTCATTCTCTGTGTGTATATATGGGGAACTTGTCTGGCCTTGTCACCAACATACACACCAGAGGCCACATCTGTCTTCTGGTTTGGATGGAGGAACTACAGATCTAAATTGTCCAGGGAGAGGCTTCAACTAAGGCCTCAGGAAGCTGGGCCACCAGTGAAACATAAAGGAAAAAAATAATTATTATTCAAAACAGACCCTACCGGCTCGGCGCCTGTGGCTCAACGGGATAAGGCGCCAGCCACGTACACCTGAGCTGGCAGGTTTGAATCCAGCCTGGGCCCGCCAAACAACAATGACGGCTGCAATCAAAAAATGGCCGGGCGTTGTGGTAGGCGCCTGTAGTCCCAGCTACTTGGGAAGCAGAGGCAGGAGACTCGCTTGAGCCTAGGAATTGGAGGTTGCTGTGAGCTGTGATGCCATGGCACTCTATCCAGGGTGACAGCTTGAGGCTCTGTCTCAAAAAAAAAACAAAACAGACCCTACCACTGCCAATATGGAGTGATTCTGTCCTTAACCCCTAAACCATACTGCCTCTCAGTGGGTATTTATACCTAGCATCCACGTGTCTCTAAGTCCATTTCAGAAATCAGGTTTCGACAGAATAAGGAGGATAAGAGACATTAGTGTGTCTGGGTTCATGTCCTAGCTCCATCATTTAATCCGGGGAAGTTAATAGCACCTGTATAAACTGCAATGTTTCATATGTAAAATATTACAGAATATTGCTCACAGAGTTGTTGTGAAGATTACATTGGAGAAGTGTTTTTAACCTTTTTTTTTTTTATCTCACAGCACCCTTAAACCTATAGTTGAACTTCCACGGCATGCTTAAATTATATTGATCAAAAAAAGGGAATAAAAAAAAGAATATACTTTGAACTTCTTTTGAAAACAATTTAATTAATGATCTTTAAAAATTTTCGTGGTACGCTAGTCAAAAATCACTGCATTAGAGAATCCATGCGTAATGCTCAGGGCAATGCCTGGTACATAAGAAGTTCTCAATAAATATATTATAATTATGGTTCAGGATGCCAAAGATCACCCCAGCCCCCTTAGAAGCGTTGCTGCTGATCAGCCCTTAATTGAGACATTATGCTGCCAGGCTGCCAGCCTCTCTGAACATTCCCTGCCTTAAAGGCAGCCCCCAGGAAAAGCACATTTGATTCCAAATTAAACTGTGATATAGAAAACCCGCAGCCATTCATACGGAGCCCTGTGGATGCGTGGATAAGTTGGAGGATGAAGCCAGTCATTCAGGACACATCATATGTTTTCCAATCAACCAGGGTGGAAACAGTTAAAGAAATCCATGAGTATCTGACTGGTTTAGAGAGGCCTTAGTTATCTCACTCGCCCATACTACAACAGCAACCTTGATGTACCATCTGAGTTAGGGTCCTGCTTAGCTGTATATGACATGAGTTAAAAAGTTCAAAATATAGTAACATTTTCACCTTTGTGACTTTAAAGCCAAGACAAATGCCCTCAATTGTTTCGTTTTGTTTTTCTGATATAGGGTCTCTCTGTAGCCTGAGCTAGAGTGCAGTAACATCATCATAACTCACTGTAACCTCAAACTCCTGGGCTCAAGCAATCCTCCGAGTAGCTCAGACTATAGGCACATGCAACCACACTCAGCTAATTTTTTAATTTTTTGTGGAGAAAGGGTCTTGCTGTTACTTAAGCTGGTCTCAAACGTCTGGCTTCAAGCAATATTCTTGCCTCAGCCTCTCGAAGTGTAATCAGGATTACAGGCACGAGCCACCGTGCCCAGTCGATTGTTTTTATTTATCCAAAACTAATTCCAAAAGGTATAGAGTTCTTCAGGAAACACTTCCAACAGTGTGTTTTCATGAACCGTCTATACAGGCATGCCAAACCCATCAGCATTCTGAAAACATACCATGCTTTCTCGCGCCTCTGTGCCTTTGCTCCTGCCCTCCCTACCTCAGAATGAATCACTTCCTTGCCTCCATCAGACCATCTCCTCACTTCTTCCTCATTTTCAAACCTTCTGTATAAGACATTAGTTATGTTTTTGTCTCCTACCAGACCACAGAACACTTCAGGACTACAAGCACCTCCTTGTCATCTTTGTGCCTCCTCCTCCTCTGTTAGAGAAATTAAAAACAGAAATTGAGATGGTCCTTAAGGTGTGACACAGCCACGTTTCGTGACAACAAATGATTGCCTTCCAACCATCACAATAAATAACAGGCCACTTGGCTTACTTACTCTTTAATATGTTATAATACATTATTATAAATTGCACCAAAAATATTGACATATTGTGGTGAAGAAGAGCAACTTTGACAACTTTAAACGTTTTTTTGTTCTTTATCATTTTAAATGTGCTGCTCTTTCTGATGCACTGCTTAATGATATTGATTGCTTCCTCTGTACAAGCACAAAGTGCTGGCTTACTCTCAAAGCAGTTAAATGTTGTGAGCCTTGGTTTTCTCCCACTTACTGCGGTAAATTCCTCTTGTCTGGATTGTAATTGCAGGTGGTAATCAGAAAACACACAGAGACCCCTGAAGAGTTTTATGGCACTGCAGGTGGAGCCCAGGCCAGCCTGGGGGAACAGCAGGATAAGGGGAGTCGCACCCCAAATTATTCCTGAAGAGGAACAATGGTAAGACCTTCCAGCAACTGAATTCATTCTGATGTAACATTGCAGTCTTTTTAGAGGGGTTTTCTTTATTTTAAATAATGATTGTACTGGTATGTACTAAGAAATTCCTCAACATAAGCTTTCTGGTATTCCACAGTCATAATACCACAGCTGTTCTGACAATGCCTTTTCTCTAGCAAACTCTCTTCTTTTTCTATTTCTTAAATCTTTTCCCATTTGGCTTCTCTAAATTAATTTTTTTGTGGCCAGAGCTTTCACTTTATTGCAGTGGTTACTTTTGTGTCTCCTATTGCTTTCTTTAATAATTTTTAATGACCTAAGAAATAGTTGGCTGACTTTCATTTTCCACTTCCTCCAAGTCAAATGATAGCACATCCTACACCCTGTGTTTACAAGTATCAGAGAAGGCAACACTAATTCTTTTTTCCTTATCTGCACTAAGGGATGCCTAGATTCTTGACAGGTCCAGATAGAATGTAAAAGTGGTTTTCTGCACTGAGAAGAAAAAAACAAGCAAGTCCAGATGTCATGAGAGCTAGCAACTTGAAGAAGTCATCTGTTCATTCATTTATTTATTGTACATGTTTTAAGGGTATCTCCCATTACAAAGGCTCAGAGCAAGGTACTTCAGGATATATAACAATAAGACAAAGACACTGCCTCAGAGAGCTTTCATTCCGCAACCAGAATAAGACATCTGCTTAAAGCAATATAATGCAGGTAGCCTGAGATAGGTGCCCCAAGAGAGGGACACAGAGCTACAGAAACTCAAATGAGAGAAAAACGAAATTGCATTGGAAAAGACATATAGTAGAGATGCAGCTCAATTCTGGAAATGATGAGTTTGAAGTCAATGGGGGCTCTCAAATGCAAAAATGAGCAGGCAGTGGGGACCTGAGACAGAAATCAGGAAGTAAGGGATGAATGAGAGGCAAGGAGTCCAAAGTCATGTTTGAAAGAAGTTGTTTTCAGCTCATACCCCAACTCCTGTTTGGATGCTTTCACTGCTATGGCTTCCTGAACCCAGTGCAGCTGGGGTATTTAACTTCTCAGCACAGGGACTTCTTGCTACAACTAAGGCTTCCAGGACCCACTGTGAGGAACTTCTACTCAGGCAAAGTAATACTTTAGTTTTTAAAACAAGTTTTTGATTATTTGCCTTGGTTTTCTCATTTCATAGGTAATACCTATATAGGTTTTGTTGTTGTTGTTGTTGTTTAGCCTTAAACGTATGAAACAGGGCTAGGTATGGTGGCACTTTCCTATAGTCCTAGCACTCTAGGAGGCTGAAGTGGGAAGATTGCTCAAGCTTAAGAGTTCAAGACCAGCCTGAATAAGAGCAAGACCTGTCTCTGCAAAAATAAAAAAATACAGAAAGAAAGAAAAGAAAAGAAAAATCAGCTGGGGATGATGGTGCACTCTTGCAGTCTCAGCTACTCCAGAAGCTAAGGCAGGAGGATTGCTTGAGCCTAAGAGTTCAAAGTTGCAGTGACCTATGGTGATGCCATTGCACTCTAGCCTAGGTGACAAAGCAAGACTCTGCCCCTCAGCCAAAAACTTTGGAAGAAATTTAACATCAAGTAGTTTAAACTCCCCCCTCCCTCCCCCTCCTTTAAGTAGGTCTCACCCATCATGTCATACCTCCTTCTTAGTCATACATTTATCTTAATCTCTACTCTTGCAAGGTCTGAACTGCCCATTACCTAATCACTTTAATCAACAGGATATTCATTTTTTATGGCTTTTAAAGTTATGACTTATCTTCATGAAGATTAAAATGACTTTTAGAACCAAAGAAATGAAGCTGTAATAAGACAGCAAAGACAGAGGAACTATTGTGGGGTGATCCTTGACTGATAAACTTCTAAGTAGACCATTATTACTCAGCATCCATCATTCTGAGTTATGATCAGATAATCTGCCCATCTGAGAGGACACATCTTCTTGAACTCTTATGAGCATGAGCTCTTTATTGAAATAGTCAGCAGAATTTTCATTTTCAAGATCTATTGCCACTTTTCTCCAAATGCCTTTTATTGCCTATACACAGAAAGAAAGTTGTCTCTGCTACCAAAGCAAACTCAGATTTGGACCAAATTCTCTCTACTGTGTTCAACAAAGTCACAATCATTAGGCTTCTGTATTCCTTTCTGCAGTCCATTACAATGGTTATAGCAACTCAGGATTATGATCCAATAATTTCTAAGTCCACTAAATTTAACCATTGTTGCATTATTAACCACAAACATCACAAACCAACGTTGCAAAGCACACATGTGGCCCAGCTGCAGAAGCTAGGGAGAGCTTACTATGGGACTCTGGGACCCTATTTCATGTCCTCACATTTCTTTGAAAAAAAAAATTGTTACTTGTAAACATTGAGTCAAATTCTCACAAGTTTCACAAAGTTATAAAACAAAAGAATACAGGGTAGCCACAAAGTTTGTACACAACTTAAAATTACACACAAACTTTATGACCACCCTATAAATCTTAAAAATTCAGTCTAACAGTATCTATGAATGCTTGGCACCTGTAGCTCAGTGGTTAGGGTACCAGCCACATACCCTGGGACTGGGAGGTTCGAACCCAGCCCTAGCCTGCTAGAAAAAACAATGACAACTACAAAAAAAAAATAGCCAGGAGTTGTGGTGGGTGCCTGTAGTCCTAGCTACTTGGGAGGCTGAGGCAAGAGAATCGCTTAAGCCCAAGAGTTTGAGGTTGCTGTGATGCCACAGCACTCTACTGAGGGCAACATAGTAAGACACTGTCTCAAAAAATAAAAAATAAATAAAAGTATCTATGAATATATGTAATGTAATTTTTAAAACATAACCAAAATGAGTAACTCCTGATTATTTTCTTTCCAATAGTTTGATGTTTGGATTGCCACATTCTCATTGCATAATCTGATTTTCCGTTATCCTCTTACATCTAGTAGGCATTCAATAAATGTATGTTAAAATGAACTACATTTATAACAAAATCCCAAAACTACAGATGTTGGCATGTATGTGGAGAAAAGGGAACACTTCTGCACTGCTGGTGGGAATGCAAGCTAATACGTTCCCTTTGGAAAGAAGTTTGGAGAACAGTCAGGGATCTAAAAGTAAGCCTGCCATTTGATCCTGCAATTCCTCTACTAGGTATGTATCAAAAAGACCAAAAATCACTTTGCAACAAAGATATTTGCATCAGACTGTTCATTGCAGCTCAATTCATGACTGCCAAATAATGGAAGAAGCCCAAGTGCCCATCAACCCATGAATGGATTAATAAATTGTGGTATGTGTATACCATGGAATACTATACAGCCTTAAAAAGAGGGAGACTTTACCTCTTTTATGTTTACATGGATGGAGCTGGAAAATATTCTGCCTAGTAAAGTATCTCAAAAATGGAAGAAAAAGTATCTTATGTACCCAATACTTTTATGAAACCAATTTATAATTACTCACATTTTCTTATGAAAGATAGATCACGACTATAGCCTAGGATGAAGGAAAGAAGTAGAGGGGGATGGGAGAGGGATGGTTCAATAGAGGGAGACTAAATGGTGGGACCACACCTATGGAGCATATTTTAAGGGTACAAGTCAAATCTACCAAATATAAAACATAAACGTCTTAATACAATAATTGAGTAAATGAGGTGAAAACTATATTAATTAGTTTGATGTAACCATTCCAAATTGTATTAAAAAATCAACACATTGTACCCTACAAAATCATAAATTTATTCATGATCTATGTGTATATAACTTAATAAAAGGAAAAAATAACCCCCCCAAAAAATAAAAATAAATAAAATGAACTACATTTAATACATTTAGGTCAACATCTTACATATATTCTTCATAGTAGCTTATATTTGGAAAATAATATTAACAACTGCCATTTCCATGAATAACATTGTCTTAGTCCATGGAAAATGTGAAGACAATACCAAAGGATATATCTTGAGGCACCTGAGGTGATTAATTAAATTCTAATTTAACCACAACCAACACTGCCAATTTGTTTTAAAAAACTTGTCCAACTCTTAGAAGAGAAAATAATTTGTCGAGCAGAAGTAGATCAAGAAAGTTGATATTAAATGGCAGGAGTAAAGGGATAAACATTTGAGATTATTCCTTCCTGGAGTGGATAGTTAAAAGCTCTCCTACTGGAAGATAATATCTTGAATTGAAAAGCATTCAGATCATGATAAATTTCCAACCTAATTAAATTCTCTTCTCCTAGGTTGCCTATTTACTAAAGCAGTACGACATCTGTCAATATTGTCATTTAGAGTCAGATGCAGTGTATCACATCTGAAATCCTAGCACTTTGGAAGGCCAAAGTGGGAGGATCATTTGAGGCCAGGAGTTTGAGACCAGCCTGAGCAAGAGAAAAACCCCATCTCTACTAAAAAAGTAAAGAAATTAGCCAGGTATGATGGTGTCCGCTGGTAATCCTAGCAGGCAAGGTAGGAGGATGGCTTGAGCCTAATAGTTTGAGGCTGCAGTTAGCTAGGATGACACCACTGCATTCTAGGTGGGGCAACAGAGTGAGACTCAGTCTCAAAAAATAATAAAAAATATTGTCATTTAATAAAAATAAATTTAAAATATTGTCATAAATAAAAATAAAAAAATATTATCATTTATAAACATATTTCTAATAAAAATAAACTTGATTCCAACTATTACGCCAGTGTAAATGGAGATTTCTCCTCAAAATGTTAGCTTTGTTTGGGATTGCTGCTTTTCCTTTCCAATTGATCTGCCTCTTAGGAATTAAAATACATGTACTTGCAAATCGAGTTAGTAACACAAGCCAGTGAAGTATGCTCTTCATAATATGTAAGTATCTCCTGGTGTTGCCAGGATAACAGTATGCAGGAAGGACAGGGAGACTAGAAACTGTCAATTCAAATTCCTAAGAGCACCTTTTCAATTAGGAACCATATTCAAGCAGCCCCATTTTTCCTGGGATGCACTTTGCCACGCCTGTCATTCAAAACTTCCCAATAAGCACTTAAACATCACGGCTTGCTGTCTTGCTTGTTACTTGGGTGACTTTTGAACAGCCACAACATAGCAAAGGCATGCTCTGTCTTCTTTACAGCAATTTACCTTCAGAGTTTCAGACTCAGATTTTATCATAAGTGGGAAATATTCTATTATTGATTAATAAAACAACTTTAGCTTAAGTGCGATCATAGAAATCTTTTGGAAGGTAAGGTTATCTTCTTTAAGCACTAATTAACTAATTTCAAAAGAGAATACATGCTACAATGACCAATTCATTATGGTTTATCCAGGATTGTCACAATTTTAAAATGAAAGGTCCAGGGTCCAGGGATCCCCTAGCCCCCACAGACCCAAACTGAGACAACTGTTCACCCTTGCCTAAGCAATTTTTTTTTTTTTTTTTTGAGATAGAGTCTCACAGTGTCACCCTCGGTAGAGTGCCATGGCATCAAAGCTCACAACAACCTCCAGCTCTCTTGGGCTTATGCGAGTCTCTTGCCTCAGCCTCCCAAGTAGCTGGAACTACAAGCACACGCCACAACACGCGGCTATTTTTTAGTGGCAGTTGTCATTGTTATTTTAGCTGGTCCGGGCCAGGTTTGAACTCACCAGCCTCGGTGTATGTGGCTGGCACCGTAACCACCGTGTTACAGGCACCGAGCCACATAAGCAATCATTGAATGAAAATGTCAGAACAATCACGCCTCCATTTAATTGACTTAAGCCTTTACTGAATACCTACTGTAGGGTCAGTCCTTCGTATCCACAGGTTTCATGTCCATTGATTCAACCAAATGGGGATCTAAAACATTTTGGGGGAAAAAGAACAATAAAAGCCTGGCCCAAGTGCAAGAGATGTGTCTAAGTAATTGATCACGACCAGTTACAGATGCCTTTGTCCCTTCTCCACCTCCACTGCTTCACCTGAATAGCCTGGAAAAAAATAAAACACAATAAAAAATAATAATTCCACAATAAAAATAATACAAATTTTAAAACAGTACAATATAATGACTATTTACATATCATTTGCATTGTATTAGGTATTATAAGTAACCCAGAGAAGATTAAAGTACACAGGAGGATGTAGTTATATGCAAATACTACTCCATTTTACAACAAGGAATTAAACCTTCACAGATGTATGAGCAATGGGGCAATTTGAGGAGAGTTTTTATTTATTTTTACTTTTTTGAGACAGAGTCTCACTTTGTCACCCTTGGTAGAGTGTCATGGCGTCATAGCCCACAGCAACCTGAAACTCTTGGGCTCAAGCTAATCTCTTGCCTCAGCCACCTGAGTAGCTGGGACCACAGGCACCTGCCACAACACCTGGCTATTTTTAGAGATGAGCTCTCTCTCTCTGGCTCAGGCTGGTCTCAAACCTGTGAGCTCATGCAATCCACCCACCTTGGCCTCCCAAGTGCTAGGATTACAGGCATGAGCCACCCTGCCTGGACAGAGGAGAGTTTTTCAGAGAGGCTATTTAAGGGGGTATGAGCATAGACAAGGAAACCAGAGTAGAGAAGTACCCTGGCCGCACAGCAGTGGGGAGCTCTAGCACCTGAGAAGGCAGGGGAGGCTGCCCAACCTGAATTCATAGAACCCATCAGGAGGGAAGCCCTTCCCATTCCCCACCCTGCAGACATGCACTGGTGTCTCCTGGCCTAATGCAAGGGGAAGGCAGAGGAAGGAAGCCCTCATCTATAAGCACCCCATGCCACAGAACAGGTCAGAGAAGCGTATGGAGGTACCCAAAGAAGTGTAAGTCTGGCCCCTGCTCTTAGCAACTTAAAATCTAAAGGAAGGCAGGCTTTCTGTCTCACACCTGTAATCCCAGGACTTTGGAAGCCTGAGGCAGGAGGATCACTTGGGGCTAGGAGTTTGACACTGGCCAGAGCAACATAGAGAGACTCCATCTCCACCAAAAAAAAAAAATAATAATAATAAGAGAAATTTGTTGGGCATGGTGGCACATACCTATGGTCCTGATTACTCGGGAAACTGAAACAGAAGGATCAGCTGAGCCCAGGAGTTTGAGGTTGCAGTGAACTATGATGACACCACTGCAATCTAGCCCAGGCAACAGAGAGAGACCCTGTCCACCCCCCCCAAAAAAATTGGGTGGCACCTGGGGCTCAGTGGGTAAGGCGCTGACCCCATTTACCGAGGGTGGTGGGTTCAAACCCAGCCCTGGCCAAACTGTAACAAAAAAATAGCCAGGTGTTGTGGCGGGCACCTGTAGTCCCAGCTACTTGGGAGGCTGAGGCAAGAGAATCGCCTAAGCCCAAGGAGTTGGAGGTTGCTGTGAGCTGTGACGCCATAGCACTCTACCGAAGGTTAATAAGTGAGACTATGTCTCAAAAAAAAATTAATTTGAATCCATTACTCTGAGATTCCATTCCTTACAAAATAAAGGAAATAAGTGGATAGCTCATTGATTGTTATAAGGCTTAAATAATAATTTCAAAAAAATACCTGACACTAAATAGGCTGTAAAGTCACAATCTCCCCCACTTTCAAACTCTCTACCTTACCCTAAATGTATACATTCACTTAGATACATAGTTTTACTCATTTCCTGTTTATTAACTTTATATTTCAGTAACTTAAGAAAGGTATGATACATTCCATTAAATGTCCTAGAACCTCCAAAAGTGTCCACTCATCTCTACTTCCTTGACATGGAGGGGCCATTTGCAAACAGGTGGGATGAAATGAGACGAATACAGCGTTCCATTAAACCAGGGTTTCCAGACAATGAATTTTCTGTTTCAATCCACTGGATGTAACCCAAATCATTAAGTAATGAGGTTCATCCATAAGTGGCATGCATTCAGGTGAGGGAGAAGGGTAGGAATCCTGCGTATTTACAGAGCGGAAACTTACGGGCTCCTCTTCTACACTATAAAAAGAACGTCTTGTCCATACGCGGAGCAGACATGCAATCCACAGCCCTCCATAGGCTCAAGCCTATCTGTCATAAGAAATATGCATTAGCACAGAACAAGGAAGAAAACTACCAGATCGTCCCTTTTTTGCACAATCCTAACCAAGCATTATTTGCTTTTTCAAAGCCTCATGCTTCTTTTCTCCTTCCTTTCTCCAATTCAGTTTTACTCCCTGCCCCCTCATTCACTCCCTCCCCTCAAAAAAATAAATTTCACAAGTGCCTCCATTTGATACTGTGTTTAACATAAGCCCTGAATAGAGGCGGATTTTCGTTCTTGAATTTTCGCTGACAAACTGCTTCCAGCTGCCCTCTAGGGTGGGATGCCGCCACAATAAAATACTGTACAGTGTTTGCGGAGGGTTCCAGCTGCCACCTGGGGGCTCAGTAAACTCAAGGAATGCTATTTAGCCAGGCTGGTGGTGAAATGGTAACAAATGGCATGTTGACTTTTTTCATGTGTCTGTGGTTTAGGACCAGTGGGTTTTCAGTCTTGCTGGCTCTTTTTTTGCATTACCAGCCCTTTTACGCACTTAAAGTCTGTGACTGCCTCTCTTCAGAGGGATTATGGCAGCAAGCATCCAGCTAGTGACAGAAGCCATTTGTTAGTTAGATGGTTCACACTTGAGATTTCATACTTAGTCCATGCTTCAGAATTTGCTTATTTTTTTTCTTAAAAGAATCCTTCTTCAACTAATTAACAGTTTTTTCTTCTTTAGAGAGTTATCACTCCACTCACATGAAATGACCCTGACTGTTACTTCTTTTATCTCTGGTCACACCCAGTAAAATTAGGCTTGTTTGCCTATGATTAGCCACAGACTGATTCCCATCTGAGACAAATATCCCTGCTGGCTTTGCTGGTCAGGTGGACTTTGCCTTGGGTTCAGCCCTTGGGGCCACTGCCTGTCACCTCCACCATTCCTGGAGTCCCCCCTTCCCTGGTCTTCCATGTGTCTCTGAGCCTCTTCACTTCCCTCTCCTTGCGCAGACTTCCTCCTCCATCGTGTTTGGTTCTAGAACATTTCCAATTATTACTGCTTCAAGGTCCTAAGCAGATTATTGGAAAAGATGATGAGAATTGGGGCTGAGAAGCCAATTAATTAAACTGTTCAAAGGTACCCAGAAGGACATTTCCTTTCCACTCCTGATGGAGAGTCTTGGACTCTAGCTTATTAAAGGAAAAGGATCCCAGCTGCTTGGGAGGCTGAGGCAGGCCAATCACTTGAACCCAGGCATTCGAGACCAGCCTGGGCAACATAGTGTGACACCCATCTCCAAAACAAAAATGTGGGAGAGAGGAAGTCAGTTTCACCAATGACCTGTCAAGGAAGTCTAGCAAGCCTGTGGACAGAAGGCTTCAGTGACCAGGGTAGCTTCCTGCTTCTGGTTGTAGAGCCATCTGAGAGTATTCTCCCTCCAAAAGATATCATGGGTTCAGAATGCCTTCTGTACACATGTCTGTATCATGCCCACTCGAGGACTGACGGTCAGGAGGTCATTTGAAGTGGAACAATGATTTTTCCATCCAAAGCAAGTGCTTGGGGCACATCTTTAGGCAACTCAACGGTTTGCACAGTTTCATATTATTCTCCTAATTTAGTACAAACTCATGAGTACGCAAACTCATGAGTCACAGCCTGCTCTCAGCTCTGGTTCCCAAGTGCAGTAACAGTGGCCCATGTTCCCAAAGCTCTTCCTTCCTCCCAGACCAGAGTCTCCCACTTAGGGTGAAACTAATTCCAATTAACTTTATTTAGCGTACCTACTCAGTCCAGGATGATAGTCAGACTCATAAACTCATAAATTACAATATGGAGTTAGCAGAACAACAGCAGAGTGGTAGAAAATTTCCTCTTCTTCAAACACACCAACCCACAAACCCACCTCTTTAGCTTTTCTGTCTCTACCCCTAAAATTCCCTAAGCCAGACTTTCTCATGCTGGCACATAGCCTAGATCAACGGTCCAAAAGAGGTCCTCCAGCCTGCTTTGCTTTTGCTCAGGCTTTCTTCAAGCCTTGTTTGAATCTACTATCTCTGAAACCTCACTTTGTGTCACACACATACCAGAATCAAATCGTGCCGGGGGTACAAAACTCACACCCATATTTCTAGGCCCTGTTATCTTTTCAGACCTCTGGCACATCTAAAGACCAGCCTGACTAAGATTATCCCCGGGTTATTCAGAAGAGGGAATACTTGTCACATCTAGGCATGGATCTGACGAGTCTAATCACATGTCCACATGCAGAAGGCCAATTCGTTAATTAAATAGAAATCCATCATCTGCAAAAAAAAAAAAAAAAAATGACCATTAAGATTAAAAGGTAGAGAGAGCAGTGCAAGTAACCTGAAACATCCCCAAATGAAAATGCTTTTCTATTCTGAAAGCATCAGGTGATTTTTCTACCAGCAAATATATTTTTCTGATGATGTTTTGATTGAAATATTATTAGAACAAATGTCTACAACCACTGGTCATCTGGGAAATGACAAAGGTGAGTTCTGGGTGACACAGTGGAACCAGCCAAAATTTAAAAACCGTTGCCGAAGGTAAACTACAGAACTGATCATGGAGACTTCATGCTGTGTTTTTCTAAGATTATATACTGAAACAAAAATACTAAATTATATACTAAAACTAAATACTAGAATTTACACGCCTCCAAATGAGGGAAGGAAAGGCTTCAGGAGACAAAGCTTAATGACTTCAGTGCTGGCACCAAATGTCTTCTTGCTTAGCAGGTCCATTTTAAAGTCTTGTTCATGAGCTGACCTAGATTCCACTACAGAGGCAAAGAGTGAAGAAAGAAAACATGCACGGATGACATGTCCCCATAGGCACTCTGCTGTGATTGGCAGTCACATCAGCCAACCTGGATTTACAATGGTCTGCTCTGTGTTCCGATGGGGGAGGAAACAGGAACCGGCACAGGCCCCTGACCTCAAGGAGTCTAAAGTCCAAACAGAGCTGGGACTCCCAACACCTTCATCCATAGCAGCCTGCTGGAGAGAACAGAGGAAAAGTGATCAGCCGATCCAGACTACAGGCAGTCTTCAGGTTGCCAGCAGGATAGGTTCTGTAGTTCTGTTCTTAAGTTGAATTTGTATGTAAATTGGAACAGGTACATAACCCTATTATTACCTATAATAGCCTCTGTTTATAAGTATAAGGTGTAGATAGGTGGGGCATTTGTAACTCAGAGACTGCGTGTACTCTCAGAAGCATGGCTCCACAGAGGCAGGGATATTTGAAATCTGTGCTGAACAATAAAAACAATGCAATAGACTATGAATGCAAGGAAAGTTAGTCTAGACACAAAGCGTCTAAGAACAAAGAGCTGTGGCTTGTACACACTGCGGACCAGAGCAAAGGGAAGGCTTTGCAGCTGGGCCTTGAGGACAAGTCATAGAAGATGTCACTGGAGTTGAGGCTAGAAATAAAATTCAATGCCAGGTCATCCAGGACTGTGAATGTCCATGTCCGGAGTTCAGTCATTATCCTGAAGATGGTGAAACTGCTGCCTGTTTTTCAGGAGAATGACTTGCTTCAATCTGGGCTCCCAGTGACTTCAGTATCATAGAAGGATAGGAATAGAAAAGAGCTGAAAGTGAGACCAGTTAAGAAGCCCGCCCCAGGCAAAATCAACCTTAAGAACAGAGCTCCTCCTTTCTGCATCCCCTTTACGGGGCCTTCCTTCCCCCTCCAGTTCTCTGAAACTACACAGATGTGTTGAATTCCCTTCCTAACCTGACATAGATTTTTATGCTGGTAAAGCTAAACATGCTGTTTCCATCCCATTCTGGTTATCTTCCTCTGTGCACACTTTGCCTCGCCATTCCTCTTAATTTTGTTTTTTTTATTCTTTTTTCTTGTTTGAGACAGAGTCTCACTCTGTTGCCCCAGCCTAAAGTGGCCTGGTATCATAGGTCACATCAACCTCAAACTCTTGGGCTCAAGCAATCCTCTTGTCTCAGCCTCCCGAGTTGCTGGGACTACATTGCCCACCGGAAAGCACGGCTAGTTTTTCTTTTTTTTCTAGAGACAGGGTCTCACTTTTCCTCAGGCTGGTTTTGAACGCTTGAGTTCAAGCAATCCACCTGCCTCAGCCTCCTAGAGTGCTAGGATTACAGGCGTGAGCCACCGTGCCTGGCTCCCCTCTTAATTTTTAGCTCCTATTTGGCAAATCTATTGGAAGGATATTTCCCAAAAAGCTTAAATGTGGTTATTCGAATTAATGACATTACCAATATCATTGTTATGTTCTTCTTCATTGTTTATTTTCAACATTTGAGCATGAAACGAGTACAGGTTTGCTCATTTCATTAGGATGTTCACTGTTCAGTGCGCTGTTTTAGCTCGAGTGTGAATGGTGTACGATTGCTGGTATCTTCTGTGCATGGAATATAACACTTCCGGTAATACATTCTATGATTGTATTTGTCTTTTTCAAAACCACTTAACACTTTCAGCTTATATAAATCTTGCAGTTAACTAAAGCCTCCAGGACTTTTTCACATGAAGTGTTCAAATAAGTCATGGATCTGCCATCCTATTTTCATCTTTATGTGTAGTTAAGATATAAATCCTTCTTACAGTAACAAAAGGTGGCAGTGTATTAAAGCACCTAAGTAATTATCATGCCTTCTAAAGGGGGTTGTCATGCTCTGATTCAAATGTTGAGAATTCCAGAGACTGATCAGGTGCCCTGCTCCTTCTACCTACCATCCTTCCATCATGAACTCACAAAATATTTTCTATAATATCTCCTGCAAAATTTAAGGAAAATTCAAGGTAGTAGGAACCTATAGAAGAAGGGAGAAGATGAGTGGGGTTTTGTCTTGCTATGTTGCCCAGGCTGGTCTTGAACTCCTGGCCTCAAGCAATCCTCCCATGCCTCTCAAAGTGCTGGGATTATAGGTGTAAGCCACTGTGCCCAGCCTGATGATAATATTTTATTGCATTTGGGTGTAAATTACATATGACTTTCTATTCTATTCTATTCTATTTCATTTGATACAGAGTCTTGCTCTGTGGCCCTGGCTAGAGTGCAGTGGCATTATCATAGCTCCCTGCAACCTCAAGCTCCTGGGTTCAAGGGATCTTCTTGCCTCAGCCTCCTGAGTAGCTGGGACTATAGGCACACTTCACAACACCAGCTAATTTTCTACTTTAGGCTGGTCTCAAACTCCTGACCTGAAGAAATTCTCTCTCCTCAGCCTTCCAGAGTGCTAGGATTATAGGCATAGCCACTGAGCCCAGGTAGAGGTAATGGACAGTAAATAAGCAAAATAAAAGAAAGGAAAAGGAGATTTAAGAAAGAGAAGGTAAATGAAAACAAAAAAAGAATGAAAGAAAAAAGATGGAGGTTAGGAAGATGGCAGAAACACTAGAGCTAGAAGGAGGCTTGGGAGGTGGTGGAGAGTACCCACAGCACTCAGAGTGAAGGGGGGACAGGTGGACATGATGGAAAGCTGCCTTGGGTTCTCTAAGAAACATCAGCAGATCCATCCTACCCCTTCAGCAATCAGCCCCAGTCACCTCAGGGAGTCAGTCGGTCTCCCACTATTGCTCAGACTGTGTGCCCCAAAGCCCAGAGGCCAGATCTGACATTAAGGTCCTGCTAATGCCTTTCTCTCCCACCTCTCAGTACAGATGATCTCTACCCTTTGGTGTCCCCAAGTGACTGTTCTTTCTCCTCCTTCCCAGGGCCTGAGCAGTAGCCACCCTAACGATGATCAAGCAGGGCTGGGAAAGCTTCAAGAAAAATGGCAACATTTTTACACCAAAATCTTCCAGGTAGGCACACAGGGACAACCCAGGGCTTTCCTGGCTGTGTTGGCAATCCTAACTTTAGGGTTAAAAACGATGGCCTCTCCTCCCCGACAGTATAGCAAAATCAATTCTAGTTGGATTAAAAAGTGATGTGTTTTTTAAAAATGAAACCATAAAATTATGTAATTCAGACAAGTGAAAAGTGAATCATATATATATAGAGAGAGACAGAGTCTCACTTTGTCACACTCAGTAGAGTGCAATGGCATCACAGCTCACGGGAGCCCACCTGTGCAGGTTCTTTTGAGGAGCTTTGAGGGTCTCCCCACTGCACTGCTGTCTAATGCACTCTGGGTCATCTCATCTCAAAGTTCCACTCTCAGGTTCTCACCCAACTATGTCCATCACAGCCTAGGGGTGCAGGGCAGGGAGCTCCACGCCACCAGCTACTTTGGGTGGGGCATGAGC
Organism: Perodicticus potto; assembly: GCA_963574655.1. Classification (NCBI taxonomy): domain Eukaryota; kingdom Metazoa; phylum Chordata; class Mammalia; order Primates; family Lorisidae; genus Perodicticus; species Perodicticus potto. Next base: position 28,800 of record CAUYRH010134717.1, on the reverse strand, counting down.
AGCACTGCCTCCGCCACCTTCTGCTGCACTCAGTTGGCTCACAGCCCATTCTACTTGCCTGCTCTCTCTCCATCCAGCTGCAATAAGCTGCTCCAACAAGACTCTTGCATTCCGAATTCTCTAGATGAAAAGTGGAGACCAGTTTCTATTTCAATGCAGACCCAAAGTTCTTGGGGAAGCTAGGGAGGACAGGTCTAGCTCTCTCAGGAACTTTCTCTCTGTTCTGTACCAGTGGCAGCAAGATGGACCTACAGACTCCTACTCCTTCGCAGGCAGTGAGCAAAAGGAAGCTCAGCAGCCTCCCAATTTAAAGGTAGGTCATGGTTTCTGCTAGTGACAAGCATGGAGTCCCTCATTTTGGTGCGATAGGTCAATAAGAGAAACACCCCACACCACAGTTCTCCCTCAAGATCTTTCCTGTGCTCGGATCCCTTTGACATTCTGGTGAAGCTTATGGACCCTTCTTAGTTGTAATAGGGCAGCGCCTGTGGCTCAGTGGGTGGGGCACTGGCCCTATATACCGAGGGCGATGGGTTCGAGCACGGCCCCAGCCAAACTGCAACAACAACAACAAATAGCTGGGCATTGTGGTGGGTGCCTGTAGTCCCAGCTACTCAGGAGGCTGAGACAAGAGAATTGCCTAAGCCCAGGAGTTGGAAATTGCTGTGAGCTGTGGCACCATGGCACTCTACCAAGGGTGATAAAGTGAGACCCTGTCTCTAAAAAAAAAAAAAAATTTAGACTCTAATAATAATGTTTTTACAAATCACTTTATCGGGATATAATTGACATACAGAAAACTGTACACATGTAATGTATACAATGTAATGAGTTTGGAGATAAGTGCACCCCCTTGAAACCATTGGCACAATCATTGTCATTAACACATCTATCGATCGCCTCCCGAAGTTTCCTCCCACCCTTTTTAATTTTTGTTTATTTGTTTTTAATGTTGAGTACATATGATTAGGTTAAATTATTTGTAAAGTCAAGGCCAAAGTCTCTGTTATAGTTGAATCCCTCACCTGGGATGTGTGCCATATACCCCTACATTATACCAGATAGGAGAGAACTTAATCAAGCCCCTTCTTAAATTTAATTGTGAGTTTTTCTCTCATGTGAGCTTGTAGTTGTTGATCTTCTACTTTCAGATCAGTACTAAGTACTCTGTATACTTGCTTTTCCATTCTTGAGACACTTGCTTAGGAGAATGTTCTCCAAATCCATCTAAGTAAATTATTTATTTATTTATTTATTTATTTATTTATTTATTTATTTAGACAAAGTTTCAATAGAGACTTTGAGGGGTCCATAAGCTTCATTGCACTGTTGCCCCAGCTAGAGTGCAGTGGCATCCATCATTGCTCACAGCAACCTCAAACTCTGAACTCAAGCCATCCTCCTGCCTCAGCCTCCCAAGTAGCTGGGACTACAGGGGCCCACCACAATGCCCCTATTTTTAGTAGAGACAGGTCTTGCTCTTATTCAGTCTGGTCTTGAATTCCTGAACTCAAGTGACTTTCCCAGAGTGCTAGGATTACAGGCATGAGCCACTGTATTCAAGCACCACCCTCTTTATTTGGGTGTTTATCTATTTGTGTATATAATGAGAGCACTAAACATTTAGGCTCTACCCTCTTAGCAAGTTTTTTTTATTCATTATAGCATAATGTTTATATTTCAAATGAACAAAAAAATTAGTAACCTTTACAGTATCTTAAATTGCCTTCGAGTGGCAGCTTCCTTTCTAGTACTTTGAGGTCTACAACTCTTACCCAGAAAATTTACTGCTGTGGAAAGTGAAGACTACTTAAATTGAATCAGGGGGAGGGAGTAGGGAAGGACCTGTGGTTCTTCATTTTGATTCATTGCTGTAATCCTGTCCTTCAGGCAGCGGAGGGAGTTTCATATTTTCTTTAGGCATCATTAAGTCACTGAAGCTCTCACAGGAAAATTTTGATACTATATGAATTCTGCCATTTTACTAGCACTGATATGACTCTTAGGTTCACCGCTCCATTAAAACTGTTAACTCCATTCATACTAATTTTTGTCACAAATCTTACAAGGGGTGGGGGGTGCTGCTGGGTGTTTAGGTACACATTCTACTTTAAGGTCGTAATTCGGTTTTCATAAATTGTTCTTGGAGGCCCTATTATCATCTCTGTCTATCTTGTAAGTGTCACACCTTTATCATCCGTTAGACCCCAGTTCTGATCTTTGTCATCTGTTAGATCCCAGCTCACTATGCCAGCTCCTGCTCCTTTTCTTTTTCTTTGTTTTTTTTAATTTATTTTTTATTTATTTTATTTTATTTTTTTACAAGTGAACAGTTTATTAAGAATTTTTTTCTTTTTCTTTTTTTTTAGACAGAGTCTCCAGCTGTCACCCTGGATAGAGTGCTGTGGTATCATAGCTCATAGCAACCTCCAGCTCTTGGGCTCAAGCCATCCTCTGGCCTCACTTTTTCTGTTTTTAGCAGAGATGGGGGTCTCGCTTTTGCTCAGACTGGTCTTGAATTTGTGAGCTCAAGCAATCCACCTGCCTCAGCCTCCCAGAGTGCTAGGATTACAGGTGTAAGCCACCACACCTAGCCCATCTCCTACTCTTTTCTAGCCTCTTTAAGTGCTTCCAACAGTCAGAAATTTTGAGGTATTTTAACCGCCAAGCTTATGGTGGCTGCCATTTTGCATTGCTGCTGTTCAAGGTGTGGCCCCTTCTTCACCTCCCACCCACCCCTGGCCCTCTAAATAATTCAGTTTTTTTGTTTTTGGGGTTTTTTTTTTTTTTTAGACAGAGTCTCGCTATGTCCTCCTTGGTAGAGTGCCGTGGCATCACAGCTCACAACAACCTCAAACTCTTGGGCTTAAGCGATTCTCTTGCCTCAGCCTCCCAATTAGCTGGGACTACAGGTACCCACCACAATGTCTGGCTATTTTTTGATTGTAGTTGTCATTGTTGTTTAGCAGGCCCGGGCCAGACTTGAACCTGCCAGTCCCATTGTATGTGGCCAGTGCCCTGGCCTCTGAGCTACAGGTTCTGAGCCTAAATAATTCTGTATTTTTGTATTTTTTTTTTTTTAGAGATGGGTTTTGCTATGTTTCTTAGGCTATTCTTGAATTCCTGGCCTCAAGTGATTCTTATGTCTCAACTCCTGAAGTGCTGGCATTACAGGTGTGAGCCACCATGCCTGGCCTCAGCAAGTTTCTAAGCATGCAGTAGAGTATTTGTAACCGTAGGCACTATGTTCTCTGGTAGATCTCTAGAACTTACTCATCTTGTCTAAGTGAAACTTAGTACCCTTTGATCAACACCTCCTGGTTTCCCATTCCTCCAGCCACAAGCAACCACCATTCCACTCTCCGCTTCTATGTGTTTGACTGTTTCAGATTCCTCATATATGTGAGATGATGCCATATTTGTCCTTCTGTGTCTGGTTTATTTCACTTAGAGATTCTTTATTAACACAATATATAATGGAGGATAATGAAAACAAGGATGGAATATTTTTCCCATCCATGTTCATGAAAACCCTCTGAATTCTATCCACAACCCTCAGGCAAACCACTGAGCACAGATGAAGAACAACACCTGCCCTGGACTAAATCCTCCCACAGCCTTTCTGGCCTCTACTTATATAGGTCACAAGGGTGCAGGGGAACTGGCTGCAGGGCCAGTTTGGTAGCCTGTTGGTGAGGTTTTCAGGATCACCTAGCAACTCCCTTAGGAGTAGAGAGAAATTAAAGCTAATAGTTCTCAGCTTTGGGACAAGCAGCTCTGAGACAAGAGAACAAGTCCACTAAATGACCTGGTGTTTTGAATTCTATTCATGTGTGATGTTCATGACAGTATTCTGAAATTGATGCCCAAGAAACTGTTAACAGAGGTTACCTCTGGGGAGTAGAAATGGAGGTTGGGAAGAAGGGAGGAGAATTTATTTTCATGTTAAATTCTTGTACTGTCTAAAAACATTTTTAATAAAAAATTCTTGCTTATATGATGAAAAGCAAGTTTCTAAGAAAACTTTCTAAAGGCAATTACACGTGACTTTAACTGATCTGAAGCAAGTAAAGGCATTTTAAGCATAAAAATAATAGAAAAAATAATGGGAAGAAATTGATAGATTTGATTACATGTACACACAAAAGTCAAAGCACAATAATGTCACAGATAAAACTAAGAGAAAAATAACAAACTTGAAGAAATATTTGCCACAAAAATTACAGAAAAGGAGCCAATAGTCTTATTTTATAAAGCAATCTTGTAAATCAATAAGAAGAGGAGTTACATGCTACAAATAGCTATTTTAGACTCTTCGGTACCCTTCTTTCTGCCCTAGTTTCAAAATATTCACCTCCAGGGAAATACTAAGCAGCAAGCAAAAAAGAAAGGGAACCCTAAATATAAAGTTTGTGAGCAATTTTAAATTGCACACTATTTAAAATTGCATAGGAGATCCCTGTATATTGATCAGATCCCTGGAATCAATAATGGCTATAGCCATTTCTTCTCTTCTGTGGTACAAGTTCAGTTTTTGGATTCTGGCCTCTGATACCTCAAGCCAGGTGTGAAACCTGACCAAAGATTCTTGACCAAAGTGAACCTGAACTTCTACACTAGAATGAAAGAAAATGAGCTAACCTCAGATTCTCCATTCTAGAATGCACCTAGAGATAGATGATACCTTCACAATAAGAGACAAAAAAATTTCTTGAGAAGTAAACTATATGCATGTTTGTACCTGGTCTTCTGGAATAATATTGTGCTATATTGGAAACAGCATGGGCTTTGGAGACCAAACAAACTTGGATTTAAGTCTTAGCTCTGCTGCTTATCTGTAAATAATACTTAGCGTTGCTCTGGGTATTTAAGCATATTTACATTAACGGTGTCGTACTGTATAAAACTATTCACAGCATTTTTTAACTCAACCTTATTTTTTTAATAATTCTTTGATGTTGCTACATATAAGTCAGGCTAATTGATTTTAACTTGTATATATTATTCTATTGTAATTTATTAATCCTTCTATAGACATTTGAGTTTGTTCTAGTTAATCACTGGTATAAAGCAACATTACAGTAAACATCTTTGTCTCTTTGCACACATATACAAAGGTTTCTTCAGAAGTAGAATTATTGGATTAGAGGTTGTGCCTGCTTTTTATTTTACTGGATAATGCCAAATTGTTCTCCAAAGTGATTGAATCAATTTACATTCCCACTAGTAGTGTGTGAGAATCCTTAGTTCCCCATAATCCCCTGCAATAGATTATAGGGTTATATCAGAGTTTTAAAGTTTTCCTTATCTTATGGGGGTGAAATGTTGTCTGGAAGTAAAATGTGGATGTATTTTCATTTCCATGTTTTTGGTGAAGTTATACATCTTTTGTATTTGTTGACAAGTAGTTTCTTCTGTGAATTATTATATGGTCTAACCTTGGCTATTTCCAAAGCTAAAGGAAGCACAACATAGGAATTTCTCTTCAACCTCCCAGGAATTAGTTCAGCTGACCTGTGGACCAGACCTGAAATGCACACCATTAAATCACTTGCTACGTATTCTTGAAGTTCAATTAGCCAAATCATGCACACAGAGAGTATCAATCATGATAACTTTCAGAAAAATCCAAAATATAGTGGCTTATATAAGATCAAACTTTCTCATTCAAAGGAAGGATAGAGATAGGTAATCCAGGACTGGGTTGATAGTTCCATGACACCATTGTGCTTCTTTGCATTCTCTGTGGCCCTCATTCTCATAGTCCAAGATGGCAGCCAAAATTCTCTCAGAACATCCACATTTCCATGTTCAAGTCAGCAGGGCAGAGAAGGGAGAAGGGCAAGCCTATTCCTTTTAAAGATACCTCCAACAAAGTCCTTTCAACACTACTGCTTTTATCTCATTGGCCAGAAATTAATTATCTGGTCAAATGGAAAAGAAAGCAGGGAAATAATACATTTCTAGCTGGATAGCAATAATACTGGCTAAAAATTAGGATTTCTTTATTAAAAGAGAAGAGTGGATTTTGGAAGGCAGCTAGTAGTTTCCACTATAATCTGTTCCTTTGGCTTCCCAAATACCCATGAATTATTCTTCCCCTATACAGACCTACATATTTCCCTCTACAAAGGAGACAACCCCAAAGACTCATGTAGTTAGGACATCCACTCAAAGTCCAGGGTCTCTAAGGGATGTGCACTCTTCACTATCACATCCAGATGTGGGTCCTAATCGTCTGGTATTTGTAAACCAAACACTGTTATCTGCATTTACATACAATATAATTGCTGGAGAAGGAGCAGAATAACCACAATAAAAACTCACATTACAAAAGGGGGCAAAGAGAATTATGGCAGGTATTGATGCATAACAGTGATCCCGTCCTGCCAGATGGGAATGGCAAAAGTCCCCTTTGCCAGCAGTGGAAGGCATTCCCTGGTTGGCCTCGCTGAGAGCCTCTGCCTTGAAGGAACTCTCTTGTCGATTGTCCCCAAACTCTGGCTTTGCCCTCCAAGAAGTTCTTCCTTATCCATTTTCCTCCATGGCTACATCAGAACCATGGGCATCAGAAGATATGAACATCTTGGAACTACATGGTTTCCACAGCCAATTTCCTGCCTATGTAGGCGAAGGTTCCCAGGGATTCTTTTGAAAGCTGAAGAATCAGAAGTTTTTGCGGGCCAAGCTTGAGGCTTCTGTCCAAGAGTAGTAATCTTTCATCCAATCTCTTTACTTCCAGTCAGTTCCAAGTGTGAGTTACTACAGCCTAACTCTGTCCAGGATCACTCCTTAAGCCTGAAGGCACTGTTCTTTTATTTACAACCCTTAAAAGTTCTGCCCATTCCTTGGCCTGGCTGCCTTGAACTGGTTTGAAACAAAGAAAGAAAAAAATGGGTGAGATGACAGCTCACAATGGGTGAGAGGAAAAATGGGTGAGATGACAGTTGATCTTTGCAGCTGAGCTTTTTTCCATCGTGTGGCCGTGGATACCTAGAAGGGGCCTGGGGCTTCATTCTTATCACCTGCCAAGGTTGGATGGGCTTGTAGTCACTAGAAGAACTAGCTGTATTTTTCATCCCTGTGAGACTCCCAATTACAGGACTCATAGTTTAGATCGCAGACAGAGGCTATCCTTTACAAAGCTGTTTCCTTCCATCTGTGTTGGCAGGTGGGCCAGCTCCAGACGAGTTCATGTCTTTATCATGGTACTTAGCTAAAAGCCACAAGATGCAACCAATACAAACCAAAACGTTATATCTCCAACCTTTTTCCATAGCTAAACCCTCTGTTTGCATGCTGTTTGCTTTATATGACACAAGATGTGATAATTTGATCAAATGTTTTGCTATGGCATAACAAGCATTAGTAATTTTTCAACCAATGGTATCCACCCCATCACTGCTCCACACCTGACCTTCTCCACTAAGCCAATGACACAGTTGGATTTCATTACTTATATTGTTCAACTCCTAGGTGTCAAGTTTCATATTGATTAGTATAAGGTTTCATCTGCATGAAACAGAAAAATGCAAAATAATAGTTGTTTAAACATAGAACAAGATGACTTGTCACAGATGTGACATGTCAGATGTATAGCATAACATGACATGAATCACATATTTATCATAACAGTTCCTAGTAATCACTCATACCTGATAGTTTATGACTTAGATAAAATGCCCCCTAAATGAGTGCTATATTAGCTCTTTTTTCCTATACAGCTTATAAGCCTTTTCTCACATTGGAACAGAGTTTAAGATAACGTTTCTCATAAGGATAGATCCAAATATTTTATGATAATGTTGACTAATTTCTGACCCAGAAGTCCACACAGACTGGTGACAGAAGGGTGAGGAGCTTAATCACTGCCAAGCAGGACAAAGGTCAGATGAGAGTTGGAAAGGACAGCCTTGAGGGAATCCACCTGTTTGGACCCATCAGTCCAGAATCTGACTATAAAATTGCTAAGTCATGAGAGACAAAGAGAAAGAAACATACATATTGAAATAAAAAAGGAGTCCAGAGTCCTATTACCATTAATTATATAAAAACCATCATTTTTTTGTCACTATATGTCAGGAAATGTACTAAATTCTTTACATACCTTAACTAATCTCCAAAAATGTAATGAGGTAGATTCTACTATGACCCTTTTATAGTAAAGAAAATGAGTCTTAAAGTGGTTAAACAATTTACCCAAGGTCAAAAAAAATGGCAGAGCCAAGACTTGAACTTGGGTCTCTCAGAATGAGAGCTAATCTCTTAACCACCATGGTATATTGTTCATAATGGCCAATTGGGGGGGGGGTGCCTTTTTTTCAGCGCTAGACAACCATCCATTATGTGCATCATCAGTCTTCCCCAACCATACATTTATAATTCGGGTTTTTCATGATGAGGAAACTTCCCCAACCATACATTTATAATTCGTATTTTTAAGAAGCCACATACTATGGTTTTTATAAGCAGAAAGCAGGGGAAAGGAAGAAGTTAGCACTTAGGAAAATGGGAAATTAGACTTTCATTCTTCTCTGAGAAAATCCCTTCATCCCTTCCTCCTTCTTTCTTTCATCAAATACCAAATGTCTTCTGGATGCCAGGGATAGAAGTTACAACTGGAAAAGTCACCAAGGTCAAAGCCCAGCTCAGCACTCACAGTACAGGGCACGCAGTGCTAGTGACAGTCAGTCAGCTCAGATGCTGTGTCCACCTTTATAAGGTGTGTCGCACCCAGTCTCATGGGGAAATTTTCAGTGATGCCCAAGCAGAGACTTAGAAGGATGAATAGAAGGTGGCCAAGCATGGGACAGCAGGAAGGCAATCCCAGCTGAGGAGACAACATGTGCAAAAACCTAGAGCAAGAGAAAGTGTGTTCTCAGGGAACTGTTGGGTATAAGTAGAATTTGGGAGCTACTGGTAGGGATGTAACAAAAGTCTGCCTGCCTGAAGGCCCTTGCATGCCCCTCTAACTAATATGGACTCAATCTTAAGGAGAGGGAATGCTAGACACAAGTGTAACACATTAAATTTGCACCTTAGAAAGTTCATTCCAGCTGCAAGGTGGAGGATGGTTTGAAGGCAAGGCAGTCTTGAATTGGTGATGGCCAGAACAAAGGCACAAGAATAGCTACTGGACAGAAGTGCAGAGATTAAAATGCTACCGAGGAGGTGAAGCCACCAGAGCTTGGTGTCTGAGCTTGCGTATGATGGAAGAGAGGTGGAGGGGGTGGAGTCAAGTCCAGCCCCAGGTTTCTGGCTTGAGAAATAAGGTGGGTGAGTGGGACCAGAAATAGGGAAGAGAGGAGCAGGTTTGAGAACAGGTAAATATCAAATAGAGGTCATAGGAGTCCAGAGTTCACGGGAGAGGTCTGGCCCCAAGAGGAAGATGTGTTTGCATGCAGAATCACTGGAGCCAGAGGGAAGATAAGATTTTCCCAGAAGAGTGTGGTTGTCCTCCTTTCCTACACTGCGCACTGCATGAACTGGCCAGGTCTTCCCACAAGGCTGGCCCTTCACCCTGTCAATTCTTTGGGTTCTTGCTCCTTGCTTAGGAGAGTTTCTGTGACCTCTGACCCGAATTAGTTACATGTTCCTTTCTCTCAGGGTCTCCTAGCTATACTGGTAAATGATTTAATGTGAAAATTAGCAGGCATTAATGGATTATTACCCACAAAATTTCCGGATTTTAATTGAGGAGGATCTAAGGATTTGACTCTGCAGAGACCTCAGAAGTTCTACCCTCCTTTGTGTATTTATTTATTTATGTTGACCAGGTTGTTATTACTGGGGTGACCACCCTTGTGTGATAAATCTTATTTCTTTGACCATGTATTTTCCCAAAATCAAACACTTATTTTTTGTTTTCTTTTGAATACATAGGCATAAGTGCCTTCCCACGTCCTAATTCTTTTTATTTTAGAGAATGTGTGCAAACATTAAGTACATTTATTTATCTACAGGAATGGACAGCTCAGATTGTGGCTACTTTAGCACAGGACACAGACAAAAGAATATTAAAATATGTGTTTGTTCCTCACCAAGGCCCCTGAGTCAGGGACACCTGGCAGTGGGTGGCAAAGAGGAAACAACTGTGAGGTCAAGTGCCAACACCCCGGGGAATGTTTCCCACGGGAATCGTTAGGGGCTCCTTCATCATGTTCCCACAGCGGCATGGAATTGTCATACAGCATGGTAATCCTTTTGCTTTCAAGTCTGTCTTTCCCTCTGTAGTGTAAGTTCCAAGAAGAGAAATGTCATGTCTTATCCACCTTGTCACTCCTTGCCCATATGCCTTAACACAACACTGTGTACAGCAGGTGTTTGAGAAACATCTATTGAGCAAACGAATGAATGAATGAGTCTGCAGAGACAGAGGCCATTCACAGGACACATCAGCTTCTTACTACACCGAGTCACATAGGCAGATTTTCCAGGGGATACAAGGTTCCTACCACACCATCTTCCACCTGGAATAAAAGCATAAAGAATATGTATTAATAACACAGGCCATGTGGCAAGTGTCTAATTGGCGGAGCAAGTGAAAGAATTCTGAGGGAACAAAAATAGAAATTGATCACAAGAACTGGAATGGGAGCACAACAGGAGTCTGCTGGCACTAGGGGATGCCAGGAAGTCAGGGAAGCCAAAGCATGGACAGACATGATGCAGGTGGGTGGGGCTGGGGGTGTGACCAGGAAAGGAAAAAGGATGTGATTGGGTGGAGAGACTGATGGCAAAGACATGAAAAACAAATTTTAATAAAGAAGAGAAACCTTGGCAAACTAAAACTGAAGAGGGAAGACATGAAAGGTAAAAAAGGAAAATGTGCAAAAAAGCCAAGAAGTCTCTTGGCTTATGATTACCCATTCCTGAAGGCTTCTACAATTTTATTTCCTCTGCTATTCAAAGCTTTCCTAAAATTATTCTCTTCCTAGAAGTCTTCAGCAGCAGAGGAGAAAACATCTTTAGTCCTATAATAGGACTGTAAGAGTAGGAATTGTAGCAATCACCCAGCTCCTTCATTTTATGCATGAGGAAACTGAGGGGCCAGAGGATGGAAGTAACTTCCCAGCACGCACACTGTTAGATCATTTTGGAGCCTGAGCCAAAATCACAGGGTATTTCCAGAACAGTGTTCATTCCGATAGATTTTTGTTTCCTGCTCCCATTTCCCCAAACAGATGACAGTCTTAGAAACTAAAAAAAAAGAAAAAAAGAAAGAAAAAGCAAATAGTCTATTTTTTTAAAGTAAGTCAATAAACATTTCTATATGAAGGAATAAGCAATAAGCCTGGAAGGCAGGGACTGTCCTTTGAGACCTAACCCAGAGCTGGGCTAAAGTATTTTTAGCCCACAAAGTATTTTTCAGTCGTTTGGATGGATGGATGGATGTGCTCTTCTAGGGTTGCCACGATTACTCAGTTATTGAACAGATTTACATTGTTTTCTGGCTTTAAGAGGTATCTGAATCCAACTTGTATTAGCGTATGGGCAATGATCCCAAGTTGTTTTAAAGAATGCTCTGTAAATATTAATCAATGAGTAAATGAGATTAGCGATGATCTCAAATAAATTATAATCTCACTAGAAATATGAGACACAGAGTTCAGCAGAAGTAATTATCAATAAAGGAAACAATGTGTTAATTGCCAGATAACTACACATGTAGTATGGACTGTAAGTAGAGCAATTTTATAATTTATTTTTTAATTGGGTTTCCTTTGAGAGTTAATGGCCCTCTTATTAATACATCAAAACAATAGGAATCAAGTGGGCCATATGGTCAAGATAGTGAGTTCAAATGAGAGGGTGGATTTTCCATGTGCTGGGATGCCTCTGACCCAGGCTCTGTGACTTATGCCTCTAATCCAGCACTTTGGGAGGCCAAGGCAGGAGGGTCATTTGAGGCCAGGAGTTTAAGACCAGCCAGAGCAACATAGCAAGAACCTGTCTCTACAAAAAATTAAAAAAAAAAAAATTATACAGGTGTGGTGACACCTGCCTGTAGTTTCGGGTATTCAGAAGGCTGAGGCAGGAAGATCACTTGAGCCCAAGAGTGTGAGGTTGCCGTGAGCTATGGTGACACCACTGCATGCCAGCCTGGGGGATAGATAGATCCTATCTCTGAAGTAAAAAAATTAATAACTAAAAAAGGATGAAAAGTGTGAATAAATGATAAAGGCTAGAAAAAGAATTAAAGGGAGATTCTGTACATGCTGTAAGTTTGTAGATAGGGGTTTGTTATCTCATAAAAAAAAAATCAGACATGTCTTTCTAGAGTTTTCAATTCCAGATATTTGGCTTTGAGTAAAATGACCTTTTTCATAGTTTAATTCAGGTAGCCCATAATTTATTTTTAAACACTAGAAATGATGCTAACAAGGGTGGGTTTACATACTTGCTACACAAAGTGTAGTCCATGGGCCAGCGGAGACAGCATCGCGTGGGAATGTGTTGGGAATGCAGACTGTCAGGCTCTACCCAACACATGGACTCCCACGTGAAAGTTGGAGAAGCATTCGTCTATACCACATTAATTCTTTCAAAAGTGCAAAATGTATTTAAACATAGAAATATACTTTCCCTATGTTGCTTCTGTCCCCCTTAATAAAATGTATTCTGGCTGGGCACGGTGGCTCAAGCCTATAATCCTAGCACTCTGGGAGGCTGAGGTGGGTAGATTGCCTGAGCTCACAGGTTGGAGACCAATCTGAGCCAGAGCAAGACCCCATCTCTAAAAATAGCTGGGCATTGTGGTGGGCACCTGTAGTCCCAGCTACTCAGGAGGTTGGAGCAAGAGAATTGCTTGAGCCCAAGAGTATGAAGTTGCTGTGAGCTATGACACTACAGCACTCTACGAAGGGTGACAAAGTGAGACTCTGTCTCAAAAAAAAAAGAAAGATGTATTCAGAATATTCTTCCTTTTGCTTTTAATCCATTTAAATGTCTAGAACTTTAATGATGATAGTGAGGAGGACTGCTATTTACAAAGGGAACAGTAAAAATGGAATGAATACCCTATATTCCCACAAATGTGCTCTCCATTCAAAGATAACATGGGAAACAAACTCAGATTCACATGATAAGTTGCTCCATTCTGGTATAGACCAGCTTTTAACTCTTGCCAACCAATTTTGTGTTTAAAACTTCTCCCAGGAGAAGAGAGAGAGAAAGAGAGAGAGAAACCATATTTAGCAACGCAAACTGCTCCAGGAAATCTTCACTTTCATTCATTGTTTACAAGGGAACAAAAGGCTTTATCTTTCACAAGTTGAAGGAATATTAACATGCATTGGGGTCCTTGCTCATCTTCCTTGCCACTGCTTTGCTGGCTTAGGGCCCTGCGTGGATTTGGTAGTACTGGGCAAGGCCACAGCTGCATGTCTGCCTGCATTGCGTCTCTATTTTTGTAGGCATTAAATAGCTTCTCCAAACTCCCAACATGTGTCGCTACACATGTGACCCAATGAATCAATCCCCAATGTGACCCAATGAAGCAGCAATAATGAGTCTGGGGCAATTAGCATGGGCACAGCGGGTCTTCCTGGAAGATTCTTGCCCACGTTAATATTTGCAGCCTATCGGGGTTGGGTGCTCCCAAGAATCTCCAAAAAGGATAAAGACCCAGTTCTGCTTCTGGGCAGCTCTTTCCCTTCCTTCCCAAGATGAATGCTGTGAAGGGCAATGAGAGCGTTGTCAGCGCCTCCAAATAAAAGTCTTCATTGCTCTTTAAAGCTCTAAGTCATTGTCATAGTCTCTTTTGCCTGCTGGCTTGACAACTTTAAAAATTTACATTTCTGAACCTGTTTTAACAGGGTTTCCTTGCAACTTCAGGAAAAGAGAATTAAAATGGGGGAAGATTTAAGCACAGGGTCTGGGCAGAAGTAAGTATAATATTGACAAAGCGCCTCTCTGGGGCTCCCCCAAAATAAAAACCCTGCCTCCTAGGGTTTTATATTCTAAAAAAGGACAGGTGAGCACTAAAACAATCGAGCTCGTTATCCTGAGAGGCCAGGCTGGGAAAATAGTTCTTAATGAAAATTGTGGACTTTAGCCCTTAAAGAGATTTTAGAACCCATGCTTCCCTTTTTAGCCATGGTCTATAAAATGAGGACTTTACCTGCCCTCTCTCATCACCTGGCAGTAAGGACCAAGTCAGGCAAAATGAGAGTCTGTATTGGAAAACTCTTTCACAGCTACAAACAAAAATTATATATATGTAAAATGATCCTTATTATTATTTTAAATGGAGAAAATAGGCTCAAAGGAACCAAGTGGTGACTAGACAGGAGCTCCCTAAGAGGTGCTTGCCCACTGGCATGCTGAACTGGAGAAGGTAGTGTTGCTAAAAGAACTTTGTCCCTCCGCTTGGGCCGTCGTGGTTCAGCACGTGTCCCCACCCTAACAGAATACCTGCACTCTCAAGGGCTCTCATTAGAGAATAGAAATTTGAACTCCCTGCTATGCAATCCCTAAGCAAAATACTGACTCTTGAGAAACAATGTTTGTGGAGAGTTGCCTGGAGGTTATGCAAATTCTCCATTCTGCTGGATATCCTGAAATTTACCTTTGGATCAAACCTAATTGTCAGAGCATTGTGTATTTGGATCACAGGTATTTGACTCCTTGTAGAACTGACTTGATTAAATAGTGCATACATGCAGGGGTGCTATCAGAGTCAATTATAAGAAATGTGTTACTATATTTAACACAAGGATTTTATTGATAGCCCAATGTGATTGATTGCCAGATTCCTTTTTATGAGGATGCACAGGAGAACTTTCCCTGGATTTGTAGCTTCAGGAGAACCTTGGCTTCTACTAAACAGCTTTTTATTTTAGGAATAATAGCATTTTTTTCTTTTTGAGGCAGAGTCTCACTCTGTTGCCCCAGGCTAGAGTTCCTTGGCATCATAGCTCACAGCAACCTCAAACTCCTAGACTCAAGCAATCCTTCTTGCCTCAGCCTCCCAAATACCTAGAACTATAGGTGCCCACCATAATGCCTGGCTAGTTTTTCTAATTTTAGTAGAGATGGGTCTTGCTCAGGCTGGTCTTGAACTCCTGAGCTCAAGCAATCTACCCACTTAGGCCTCTTAGAAGGCGAGGATTATAAACAGGAGCCACTGTGCCCAGCCTAGGAATAATAGCATTAACCTCATAACTGAGAGTCCTTTTAAATTCTTTGCTCCAGGCACTAGGAAACAGAGATGAATATGGTCAGCACATGAATTACATTGCTCTGTAATAATCTTATCCTTGGCTTTAATTTTCTTACCCCCTTTTCCCTTTGGTAATTTGTTTTATATTTTATTTATTTATTTATTTAATTGAGATAGAGTCTCACTTTGTCGCCCTCCTCTGCAGAGTGCTGTGGCATCATATCTTACAGCAACCTCAAACTCTTGGGCTCAAGAGATTCTCTTGCCTCAGCCTCCCAAGTAGCTGGGACTATAGGCATCCCACACAACACCCAGCTATTTTTTATTGCTATTGTTATTGCTTGTTTGTTTAGCAGATTCAGGCGGGTTCAAACCCACCAGTCCTGGTGTACGTGGCTGGCACCCTAACCAATGAACTATGAACACCGAGCCTTGTTTTATGTTTTAATTGTTTATCTTTTGTAAGTCAACTTTTAAAAAAAATTAATTGTGATAACTTCATACATTTCAATTGAACGGAGTCCCTGACATAATTTGCCAGTGAAACTTCAAATCAAAATCTTTAACCTCAGTTACTTCGGGCATCTGGGCCTTGGGAATGATATTCAGTTCTGATTTTTCAGAGGTGAATATAAGTAATGAATGTAAACCAATCACATTTCTAAGTCCATGAGGTTGGCAAATTTTTATTTTGGAAGACATATTTAGCTCCATAAAACCTCTTAAACTTATGGCCAGACATTGGAGGACAGATAAGGTATTTGATCTTTGACATTAGTTCTTAGAGTCACCAACATGAAAAGGGGTAAAATCTCAGTCAGTTTAACTGTATCATTTGGATTTTGTGACAATTTGGACAAACAATGGTTGAAGTTTACTTTTTGCTCTCTGAGTATATTAAAAAAATGAGAAATATAAATTGTAAGAGAAAATATTTTAAGATTAAAGAGCTATTTCCCACCACATTTTATTCCTATTTGCATTAGAGGCAGCGCCCATAGCTCAGTGGGTAGGGCGCTGGCCACATACACTGAGGTTGGCAGGTTCAAGCCCAGCCCTGGGCCTGCTAAACAACAATGACAACTGCAACCAAAAAATAGCCAAGCGTTGGGGCAGGTGCCTATAGTCCCAGCTACTTGGGAGGCTGAGGCAAGAGAATCGCTTAAGCCCGAGAGTTTGAGGTTGCTGTGAGCTGTGATGTCATAGCACTCTACCAAGGGCGACATAGTAAGACTCTGTCTCAAAAAAAAAAAAAAAGAAACTTAAAATACCGTTAGATAATCTCCATAATCTAGCACTGCTCTGTCTGGTGCTTTAAAATGTCTATTACAGACCCTTCCTATTTGTTAAATTAATATTTGATTACTCTAATATCTAAGGAAGTCTCTCCTTGAATGTGATAAATATGTACACTTGAAGAATATTCTATAAATTAAAGTATTTGCTAATATGTAAGGTCTCAAGAATCATTTCAAATTCTTGAAATCATTCTGAAATGTAAGTAATATATTGTCTTGAAATATAATATATTATATATTAATATATATTAATATAAAGGGTCTTGAAAATCATTCCAAATTCTTGAAATCATTCTGAAATGTAATGTATGCCTTTTCTGCGACATTTAGAAATGTCTGCTTGCTTCCTTCTTGAAATCCCCACTCTTGAATTCTGTTAACATTGCATTCTCGTTCATCTCATTCCCCTCTGATAAAACCTTCTTTATCTCCCTCCTCCTCCTTCTCCCTCCCCCTCTTCTTCCTCCTCTTTGCAAGGTAACAAATTATTAAGCCTTTGTCTTGTAGAACATTTCCTCATCTTCCTTAGATCCCCTAACGGTGGGGGTTCTCCAAATTCAGCACGTCTTCCTTCTTGCTAGATAGGATAACTTTAATGCTTCTTAAAAAGCATCAACTATTACTTTTTATTTTTTTTTTTTTTTTTTTTTTTGCAGTTTTGGCCAGGGCTGGGTTTGAACCCGCCTCCTCCAACATATGGGGCCGGCGCCATACTCCATTGAGTCACAGGCGCCGCCCTCAACTGTTATTCTTAATGACGCTCCCGTCCCAAATATTCATAAGAGTTCCAACCTCTTATCTCAGATTGCCTAAGGAATAGTTCCACTGATACCTCCAATTCATTGTGTCAGCTAGTAATAATTACTGTTTAACTTTATTTCTTAGTTGTATCATAAGACTTAGTAATAGCAAGAAAAATCTGTTTTATTGATCGTATACTATGTGCTACAAAAGGCTTTCTAAAACAAATTTCATTTAATCCTCTGAACCATCTTATAGGTGGGTTTTACCACCTCCACTTTACCTACTAGGAAATTGGAAATAAGAGAGGTAAAGAAAATTGCCCTGGTCTCACAGTGAGGAGATTGCAAAAATAAAATTTGTACTCAAGTCTGTCATATTAAGCTGCCTCCCAAAAGTTGTATCTAAAATTAAAGTATTTTTATTTTCTCCATAACAGATTTTTTCTTCGTGTATCCCTATTTTTGCCTATGATGCCGTAAATCTCCTTAATATAGAAGATTGAAATTTTGGATGTTTCTTTGATTTTTCCTACTGCTCTTTACCCTTACTATCAAATCTATTACCAAGTCCTGTAATATTGCATCTTCCTCATTTTCCTTTCTTACTTCCACTAGTTCATATACTTACTCATTGATATCTGCAATAAACTTCTGTCCTCTCTTTCTGCCTTTAGCTCCTGTGCACACTCGGCTTCCTTGAACCTTCAGGGGCAGCAGTTGCCCCGACCAAAAGCCTTTAGCTGACACAGTGTTTTAAGGTCCTTGGCTTAACAGTCTGTACTTTCCACAATTTGACCCCTTTATTTATTGATTGATTGATTGATTGATTGATTTAACTTATTTTTCTGAGACAAGGTCTTGCTCTATCAACCAAGCTAGAGTGCTAAGGCATCATCATAACTCACAGCAACTCGTGGGCTCCAGTGATCCTCCTGCCTCAGCCTCCTGAGTAGCTGAGACTACCACCACACCAGGCTGATTTTTCTACTTTTTTGTAGAGATAAAGTCACACTCTTTTGTAGATATAAAGTCACACTCTATCCAACTCCTGGCCTCAAGCAAATCCTTTCGCCTCAGCCTTTTGGAATTCTAGGACTATAGATGAGAGCCACTGTGTTAGTAGCTCCCTAGATATGAGCAGGGTGGATGATGGATGTGGTTAGGCTACTTTGGACTGCTCTGGGTTAGGCTGACCCGAGCTATTATGGGAATGAGGCTGATTACGACTCTGTGAGTGCGTTAAGGCTGTGTAAGTGGATTGTTTTCAAGGCCACACAGATGGGTTGTTTTGAGTGTAAAGATAATTAAGACCCTTGGAGACTTCCAAGAAGCAGCTGATACTCCAAGTTATCCATAAAACCCAGAGGCTGCACTTTCCACGGTGCCTGCAGTCTCCAGGATAAGGCCTGGCCTGCTGTGCAGGTTGTTAATACATACTGCCTTTTTCTTACAAAAACCTTAGTTGTTTTCTTCAATTATTTCAGGGACTCCCTTGAGTCGCCCTACCACTCTAACAACGACACCCACCCTACATATCTCTTTTATGTGCCATCTAGCCCAGAAACTACTTCATTCTCATCTTCTATTCTCATCACACTCCCTGGAATAGGCATTTTACTTTCTGCCTTCAAACCTTTTGCTTAACAAGTCTTCTTTCTCTTGAAATAAATATCCTTTTCCTATCTCTTTCCTTCAAAATATCCAACTCAAGTGTTTGATTGGCTCTGTCATTTTCACCTCCTTTTAAAGTTGACCCACTATATTTATTATTATCATTTACCACAGTTTACATTGCCTTGTTTGTAATTCAAATTCTGGTATTTCTGTGTGTGAATGTGTATATGCATGTAGGTATCTTGCTTCTTTAGTCAGATTTTAAATTCCTGGAGGGTTAAGGATAGATTTCAAATATTTTCAACGTCCATCAGATGTTTGGAATGAGTTTTCATGTAAATTATTCTGTATACAGTTTAATATTCAAAGAAAGCAAATTACTTTGATAGAGGCAACAGGGTATAATGAGAAGAACATGGGTTATGGAATTAAGAATATCTGAATTCCAGTACAATCAGCTGTGTGAATTCAATTTCAAATTTTTAATAACATGGGGTTACTTTTGTCACCTTAGAGCTTGTTGTGATGTTCACAGCTTATTGTGAAAGCATTTAGCCAATCCCTGGCATCCATGTGTACTGAAAAATAAAATCATTATGGTTATTTGATAACTGAAGAACATCATCATCTTTCTAAGCTCTGTGTGGGCATAAATGATAGGCTTGACCTACCATTGTATCCATAACTAATTAACACGAATAAATGTGTAAAATATCTCTATTTTTTAAGAGTTTGTGGCATATGTCTATGTTTAGGAACACACATTTAGTGTCTAAATAGTTCTCATCTAAACCAATGATTCCCAAACACAGGTCTACACGAAAATAAGAAAAACACCATTATAATGATTTTTTGGTGAAACTAAATAATAAAATTTAAAGGATTGTTATGTATTTTGCAATTATGATTCTCCTACTTTTTGTGTGGGTTGAAATTACTTTGCTTTATGAAATAATGTTGATGATAGATGGTAGAGAATCATGGTTACGATTTTTGTTGTTGCTTTAATGACTTTTTTTAATAAAACAAAGTTGGCAAACTGATGTTGATTTCCACAGTGATTTTGTGGCATAGGTCCATTGCCCCAAGGGCTTGGAAACCCTAATCTAGCCCAAGCTCTTTGTTTAAGAGTAGAGAATTATTTGATTTATAGAAGTTAAGTTATTTGTCCAACATCACATAACTCACTACTGCACACTCAAAGTAAGAATTTAACTCTACTAACTCTCAATACAGAATATGCCTCATTCTTTTTTGTTTGTTTTTGAGACACAGTTTCACTTTGTTGCCATGGCATCACAGCTCAATTCTCTTGCCTCAGCTTCCTGAGTAGCTGGGACTACAGGTCCCAGCTATTTTTTGTTGTTGTTGCAGTTTGGCTGGGGCTGGGTTCAAACCTGCCACCCTCGGTATATGGGGCTGGCACCATACTCACTGAGCCACGACACTGCCCTAATATGCCTCATTCTTTAAGTAAAAAACTATCTTTTCTACAAATGAAAAGGATTTATTTTCTATATGAAGAAAAGGCATTACACAAATTTTATTCATTAATAATAAAACCCTCCCAAAGGATATCACTAACTGGAAGAAACCAGATTATCAAATATACCTCGTTAAAGGTTTTTTCTTTTTAAATAAGTTTTCTTTAGTCAGCTGGGCATGGTGGTTCACATCTGTAATCCCAGCACTCTGTGAGGCCAAGTAGGTAGATTGCTTCAGCTCAGAAGTTCGAAATCAGCCTGAGCAAGAATGAGACCCCATCTCTACTAAAAATAAAAGAATTAGTCATTCATCATGGCTGGTGCCTGTAGTCCCAGCTACTCAGAAGGCTGAGGCAAGAGGATTGCTTGAGCCCAAGAGTTTGAGTTTGTTGTGAGCTATGATGTCACTGCACTCTACTCAGGGCATCAGAGTGAGACTCTGTTTCAAAACAAAACAAAAAAAGTTTAATTTCATTTTTTTCTATTTATTTTCAAATAAAATAGGATTTTTTAATTAAAACGTATCTTTGTGAGCATAAAAAGCTCTGGAAAATATAGAAATTAGAGAAGGAATAAAAACTCTATAAATCCAGAGACTATCACTGTTAATACTTAAGTGTAGTTCCCAGTGGATATTTTTGTATAGTTGAAATTTTACTACATATGCCTTCATATTTCCTAATTCTTCTTAAACATTTATTTTAATTTTTAAAAAAATAAATAATGCAGGGCCAGGCACAGTGACTCACACCTGTAACGTAGCACTCTGGGAGGCCAAGGTGGGTGGACTGCCTGAGTTCAGGAGTTCGAGACTATCCTGAGCAAGAGAGAGACCCCTGTCTCTAAAAAATAACCAGGAGTTGTGATGGGCAATTGTAGTCCAGTAGTCCCAGCTACTCAAGAGGCTGAGGCAAGATAATAGCTTGAGCCAAGGAGTTTGAGGTTGCTGTGAGCTATGACGTGACGGCACTCTACCCAGGGTGACAAAGTGAGACTCTCTCTCAATAAATAAATAAATTAATAATATATTCACGCATTTTATTTATTTATTTATTTAGACAGAGTCTTAAGCTGCTACCTTGGGTAGAGTGCATCACAGCTCACAGCAACCTCAAACTTTTGAGCTTAAGCGATTCTCTTGCCTCAGCTTCCCAAGTAGCTGGGACTACAGGCGCCTGCCACAACACCAAGCTATTTTTCTGTTGTACTCGTCATTGTTGTTTGGCAGGCCCGGGCTGGATTCAAACTCGCCAGCTCCAGTGTATGTGGATGGCTCCCTAGATGCTGAGCTACAGGTGCTGAGCCCATTCACACATTTTAAAGCTCAGAAAGAACAAGCAGGTATAGAATGAAGAGACTCCTTCTGATCTTATGCTTCCGCCACCTACTTTTCGTCCCTAATCAACATTAATATTTCTAGTTGTTAACATTTTTCATATGTGTATCCTTCCACAGATATTTAATACATTGTGTTCAGGTTCTTTAGCGTAATATTAAAAAATGTGCATTTCCCTATCTTATTTTAAATCTTAGAAACATCATTTTTAAGGGCCAGATAATATTTTACTATATAGATATACCATACTTCACTTAGTCATGTTTACATATTAGAAATTGAAGTTGTTTCCAATTTTTGACTTTTAGCAACTTTGCAGAGCCTAGCGTTTAACCCTATGAACCCCACCAACCCATGCCAATTTAACCTATCCCCAAATTCCCCAGTGATTTGTGCATTACTTTGCTTACTCATCATTTGCTGTTAATCTAAGAATATCTCTTTTCAGTAATACTCAGTATCAGCACCTAATAAGTGAACTGTTTTACTGGACTCTCAGGATAAAGCTACCCTTAACAAATATAGGAAATATAGGAAAAGATGGTCAAACTGATTTTTCAGGTTCTCAGGCCCATTGATTATTTTATTTTAGAAATTATAGGACTTTTATAATAATTTCCCTTGAAGACGTTAGTTTTTATTCCTATTCCCAAAAGCAGGCCACGGCATCATAGCTCACAGCAACCTCAAACTCCTGGTCTCAATTAATTCTCTTGTCTCAGCCTCCTAAGTAGCTGGGACTACAGGGGTCCACCACAATGCCTGGCTATATTTAGAGACAGGGTCTCACTCTTGCTCAGGCTGGTCTCAAACTTCTGAGCTCAGGCCATTCAACTGCCTCAGCCTCTCAGAGTGCTAGGTTTTTCTCCACCATGTGAGCCACCATGCCACCTCCATGCCAGGTGTGAGCCACCATGCCAGCCTCTTTTTCTTTTCTTTCTTTCTTTTTTTTTTATTTTTCATAATTTGTGTCCTGAGGATGTTCTGTTGTTTCTCATGCTGAAGCTAGTCAGTCAACCTGGAGTTGAAATGTTCTTTTATCCCTTAAACTGATCTCAGCTAGATACAGTCACATCCTCATATACTTAAGAAAGAACATCCTTCTGCTCAGAGTTCCATTAAACATTTATTATAGGCATACACCTGTCCAGAGAAGATGGCATTTTGACCTCATCATCATTGCTGACTGCTCATAGGATGCTCATAGGTTCAAAGTACTATTGTCTAAAGACTCCCTTTAGAGCTTCCTCTCTACACCAGCGAGTAGTGATGCATTCAAACATTACCCAAGGACAAAGACATAGAAAACAGCAAAGCAATAACAAAAAAAAAAAAAAAGGATGATCCAAGTAGGAAACATGCCCAAGAATAAATAAATGTTTATGCTACTTTCAGAGGACTGTGCTGTGTTGATGGGCTTAGAGCTGAATGCTAAAGACATCAGTTCCTTAGGGATTGACCAGAAAAAAAAAATTGCCTCACTTAGAGGAATATTTGTGGAGTTGGCAATGAGTAGAGAAAGGCGAGAGTCTGAACAAAGTAGAGGAGTGGCTATCTATTTCTGGCCCAGAGGAAGGTATATGTGAAAATGAGCTATTCAGAGTGAGAAATCTGGATCTGAGCTACAAGGAAATTGGTATAAAGGGCCCAGAAAGAAGCCTGACAAGAAAGGAAAATACTTAGTTGAAAGATTTGTAGTAAAGAGAGAGAAATATGAGCTTAATGTAGATGGAGCTGTCAAAGATAAGCCTAACTTCCAGAAAAACAAATAAATCTATAAGGCTCCACTTCATGTTTTTTTCTGGGATTCTCTCCCAACCAAACCAGCACCCAAGCCCTATCCCAACCCCAATAAATAAAAGGTATTATCCGTGCCCTATTCCTTGATAGGGAAATTTATCATGTTCTGGATTTAATGTAAAGTGTTATGTAACTGCAGGATCCAACCCACCCTTCTGACCATATTTCCATTTATGTAATGATATTAAGCTAAGACTCTCTTTTATAGAAATGTTTAAGGTAACTGTGGCAAAATTGCTTTTTGCTTTCAATCATTTTATACATAAAAACTGTGTCTACAACTTGACCGATAATTTGAAACAAGCTCAAGGGGCAAATGAAGACCTAGATTGAGCACCTTCCAGTTATATTCAATTTAAATAGATCCTTTTAAAATTGTATCTTTAGATAATGTGGAAATTTAAGGTACCATGAGAGGATCAGTTGCAGAAATATTTTGGTAATGATGTACTTTCCCCATGATAAAGGTGACACCTTATGTGATGGCATTTGAGTGCCCAGAGACCACTTACTCTAGATAGCAAAATAAGCAATATTTGTAGTGTATCTGTCACCTTGGTCCCATTCTTTAGTCATTCTCAGCCTATTTATTCTCTGGAAAATGAAAATAATGTGCCTACTTTATAGAATTGTTGTAAAGGTTAAATCAGGTTTTCAATAATAGCAGCCTAAAGAAGTCAGACTAACCCTTCTGCTGAGTACTACTAAAAAACCTGAGGAGAAAAAACATTTTTAAGACTCATGCCTGTAATCCTAGCACACTGGAAGGCAGAGGTGAGAGGATCCCTTGGACTCAGGATTTGAAAACCAGCCTGAGCAAGAGTAAGACCCTGTCTCTACTAAAAATTGAAAAATCAGCCAGATGGTATGGCAGTTGCCTATAGTCCCAGCTAGTCAGCAGACTGAAGCAGGAGAATTGCTTGAGACCAGGAGTATCAGACTGCAGTAAACTAGGCTGATGCCATGGCTCTCTGTCCCGGGACAAGAGAGTGGGACTCTGTCTTAAAAAAAAAAAAAATCTGATTCAAAGTACTAGAGTTAAATATGATTAAGGAAAATACTGAGCTGGGTTGGGGAAACTTCAAGGACCATGGAAATTAGACTGGAGTTTTCATATGCTTTTCCACTGAGAGCAAGATCAACAGGTTGAGAGACTGAAAGACTGAATTGTGGTTTTGAAAGCCACAAAGGACTAATGCCACAGGGATTAGTGTTCAGAGCCCATAAAGGGATGGGAGCCTTGTTAATGAACTTGGCCTCACACTGGATTTAAATTTTGAAGGACCTTAGGGAAAAGGATAATTCAAATGTACATGCTTGTGGAGACTATAGATTTTGAATTATTTAAATGTATGAAATTAGTTTTTAGTGGTCTTTGAGTGTTTGAGCATGTAGGTGGCTGGCAGAAGCAAACATAAATCCTCTTTGGGGACGGATAACATCTTCTCAGACTTCAAACATTTCTACAATTTTGCAAATACACTATCTGGAAAATAATAAAAGTAACCAGATACACAATGAGTAAAATAACACTAATTATAATCACTAGAAACAGCAGACAATAGAAATAGACCCACAGAGGCTATAGATATCAGAGTTAGAGACACTGATTTCAAAACAACTGTATTATTAAGGTCAAGGAAATAAAAAAGAAAAAGTCAAATAAGACTGAGGGGTTCAACCAAGACAACAACAACAAAACTCTATGGCCAGTGTGGTGGCTCACACCTATAATCCTAGTACTCTAAGAGGCTAAGCCAGGTGGATTACCTGAACTCAAGACTTCAAGACCAACCTGACCAAGAGTGAGGTCCCATCTCTACTAAAATCTCTACTAAAAATAGAAAAACCAGCCAGGCACTGTGGTGGGCACCTATAGTCCCAGCTACTCAGGAGGCTGAGGCAAGAGGATTGCTTGAGCCCAAGAGTTAGAGGTTGTTGTGGGCTATGATACCATAGCACTCTTCCCAGGGTGACAGAGTAAGACTCTGTCTCAAAAACAAAATAAAACAAAACAAAACCTCCAAAACAAATCAAATGTATATTCTGGATTAAAGAGCACAATGAGAAAAAGGTCTAAGAGCAGTTCAGACAGAATTGAAGAGAGAATTAGTTACTAAAAAATAGTTCAGAAGATAGTACCCAGAATGAAATGGAAAAACAAAAAGAAAAATCAGAAAAGATGATGAAACCTATAGGACACCAACAAAAAGTTCTAATATATGTTTTTTGAAACTTCAGAAGGCAAGAAAAGACTGCAGTAGTAGCAATAACAAGAGATAATGGCTAACATAATTTCTGAAATTGGTAAAAGACTGCAATCCACAGACTCAATAAGTCCTATGAACTAAAGTAGGATAAAAACACAAACACCTAGACACCTAATACTAGCAAGAACCAAAGAAAAAAAGAAAAGCTTAAAAACAGCAAAAGAGGAAAGACAGATTATTTTCAAAGGAGCAAAAATATAGCATATTTTTCAGAAAATAGAAGACAATAAAATACAGAAGTACCAAAAATGTACTTCAATTTAAGAAAGGAAAAAGACCATATTAAAATTGTAACACTCATATCACATTTGACTTCTGCAAACACAAGAAATACAAGATACAATATGTAAGATAACAAATGTTATCAGTATTTCTTGAGTATTACAACTTTATTTTATTAATTTTTTTTTTTTTTTTTGGACAGGGTCTCACTCTGTCACCCTGGGTAGAGTGCCATGGCATCAAAGCTTGCAGCAACCTCAAACTCTTGGGTTTAAGAGATCCTGTTGCCACAGACTCCCAAGTTGCTAGGACTATAGATACCTTCCCCAATACCTGGCTAGTTTTTCTATTTTTAAGAGCAATGGAGTATCACTCTTGGTCAGGCTGGTCTAAACTCCTAAGCTCAAGTAATCCACCTGCCTCAGCCTCCCAAAGTGCTAGGATTACAGGTGTGAGCCACTATGCCTAGAGAATATTATAATTTTAATGCAGTTTTTTCCTTTCTTAAAATGTGTATACATTTTTTGGCACCCTTTGCATATTAAAAGTACCAAGAGAAAATAAAAAAATTGCCAACATGTAGTTCTATGCCAAGAGATATAACCTTCATAAAAAGACCCTTTAAAACAGACAAAATGAGAGAATTCATCATCAATAACCTGTGCTAAAGCAAATATTAGTTCTTCAAGCAGAAGGAAAATAATTCCAGACTTGGAGATATAGTAAAAAATAAAGAACAAGACGATGCCTGTGGCTCAGTGAGTAGGGCACTGGCCCGATATACCGATGGTGGCAGGTTTAAACCTGGCCCTGGCCAAACTACAAAAAAATAGCCGGGCGTTGTGGCAGGCACCTGTAGTCCCAGCTACTCGGGAGGCTGAGGCAAGAGAATCACCTAAGCCCAAGAGTTGGAGGTTGCTGTGAGCTGTGACATCATAGCACTCTACCGAGGGCAACAAAGTGAGATTCTGTCTCTAAAAAAAAAAAAAGAACAAACAAAAAATAAAGAACAACATAATGGATTAAACATGTGTATGAATCTAAATAAATATTGTCTGCATAAACCAAAAATTATAATAATTTTAGGCATTTAAAATAGAGAATTGAAATACAAAAAACAATAATAAGGATGGTATATGGAATACACGATGCTGGGAAATTGGTCAGTAGGTCCTGGAATAAATGGTGCAAACTGTTTTAAGATTCTCATGTTGTCCAGAAAAAAAAAGATAAAAGTATTCATATTACACTCAGTTAACAGAAAGTCATACTCAATTTCTAGTGTCACAATTACATATATTGAGAAAGAACATATGCCTTTCAAAGTAATAAGGAGAAAAAATCGAATATATTTTTTAAAATTCTTGACCAGGCCAGGCATAGTGACTCACACCTATAATCCTAGCACTCTGGGAGAGTGACGTAGGAGGCTCAATTGAGGATTAAGATTAGGAGTTTGAGACCACCCTGAGCAAGAGTGAGACCTTGTCTCTACTAAAAAAAATAATAAATAATAAAAAATAGAAAAATTGGATGGGCATCGTGATGCACACCTCTAGTCCTAGCTACTTGGGAGGCTTAGGCAGGAGGATTGCTTGAGCTCAAGAGTCTGAGGTTGCTGTGAGCTATGATTGATGCCATGGCACTCTATCCAGGGCAACAGAATGAGACTCTATTCCCAAAAAATAACAACAACAAAAAAGTTCTTGGCTTATATCTCAGTAGTTAGGGTGCTGGCTATATACACCAGGGCTGGTGGGTTCAAATCTGGTTGATGGCCTGCCAAATAACAATGACTACAACAACAAAAAAAAATAGCTGGGCATTTTATAGCTGGAAGGTGCCTGTAGTCTCAGCTACTTGGGATACTGAGGCAAGAGAATCACTTAAGCCCAAGAGTTTTGGTGTTTTTTTTTTAAATTAAATCATAGCTACGTACATTAGTGCAATCAAGGGGTACAATGTGCTGGCTTCATATACAATTTGAAATGTTTTCATCAAACTGTTTAACATACCCTTCATGGCCAAGAGTTTGATGTTTCTGTGAGCTGTGACACCACAGCACTCTACTGAGGAGGACATAGTAAGACTCTGTCTCAAAAAAAAAAAAAAGGTTCCAGTCATATCTCTTGCCCATTGATATATGGGATTGTTGGCTTCCATAGATCCTAGTTATCAAGCTTTTGTCTGATTCAAAATATGCAAATATCCTTTCCCGTTGTGTAGGTTGTCTATTTGCTTTGGTTGTTGTCTCCTTAGCTGTACAGAAGCTTTTGAGTTTAATTAAGTCCCATTTGGTTTTGTTGTTGTTGTTGTTGTTGCATTTGCCATGGCAGTCTTCATGAAGTCTTTCCCCAGGCCAATATCTTCCAGTGTTTTTCCTATGCTTTCTTTCAGGATTGTTATTGTGTCATGCCTTAAATTTAAGTCCTTTATCCATCTTGAATCAATTTTTGTGAGTGGAGAAAAGTGAGGGTCCAGTCTCAGTCTTTTACATCTGAATATCCAGTTCTCCCAGCACCATTTACATGAATAGAATCTTCTCTAAAGAAGACAGATGAATGGCTAACAAACATATGAAAAAATGCTCATCATCCCTAATTATTAGAGAAATGCAAATCAAAATCACCCTGAGATAACATCTAACCCCAGTGAGAATGGCCCACATTACAAAATCTCAAAACTGCAGATGCTGTGGTGGATGTGGAGAGAAGGGAACACTTTTACACTGCTGGTGGGACTGCAAACTAATACAACCTTTTTGGAAGGAAGTATGGAGAACCCTCAAAGAACTCAAGCTAGACCTCCCCTTTGATCCTGCAATCCCATTACTGGGCATCTACCCAGAAGGAAAAAAATCCTTTTATCAT
>CAUYRH010134716.1:0-13229 GCA_963574655.1 Perodicticus potto | reverse complement strand
ATCCAAGAGGCTCAAAGCCTGAAGTAAATGAGAAATCTCTATAAGATAATTAAATGCTTGGAATCATTTTTCAGAATGAGTACAGGAAATAAAGTTGTAAAGAGAATTTAGTCTATTTCCTTTTTTATCTTCATTCTTTTTTTTTTTTTTTTTTTTTTTTTTTTAGACCTAGCCTCAAGCCGTCACCCTGGATAGAGTGCTGTGGCATCACAGCTCACAGCAACCTCCAATTCCTGGGCTCAAGCGAGTCTCTTGCCTCTGCCTCCCAAGTAGCTGGGACTATAGGTGCCCGCCACAATGCCCGGCCATTTTTTGGTTGCAGCTGTCATTGTTGTTTGGCAGGCCCAGGCTGGATTCGAACCCGCCAGCTCAGGTGTATGTGGTTGGCGCCTTAGCCTGTTGAGCCACAAGTGCCGAGCCTTTATCTTCATTCTTATTGAGACTGTGATTTTGTTAAAAAGACAACATAAAGTTTTCACTATTATTTGAGTTAAGGAAAAGGGCAAAGATGGAATGATTTGAACTAAATTAAAATTTTGCCTATGGTGAACTTTCAGATTGGAAATTGGCTTTAAACTATGTAATTAATCTATTTTTGCCTTTTAGCATTAAAATTTTTTTTAAAATTTCCTGATATTCAGAGAACTTGAGTAGGATTCATGTTTCTTTCCCCCTCTATTTTGGATTTGGGAAGCAAAAGTCTTCTAAAAACTAACTGATAAAAAAGGAAAAAAAGTAGGAGAAATGAATATTTCTAGCCTT
This sequence comes from Perodicticus potto, assembly GCA_963574655.1. NCBI lineage: Eukaryota > Metazoa > Chordata > Mammalia > Primates > Lorisidae > Perodicticus > Perodicticus potto. Next base: position 12,467 of record CAUYRH010134716.1, on the reverse strand, counting down.
ATTGGTCCTGCATATAGGGAGAAGGTTTTGTGCATTTTGTTAGTGGCTCGTATTATGTATCTATTGAGATATGAACAATGTATTATAATAGATATGTAAGACAAAACACATCACTTTAGGGAGGGCTTGGAAGTCAATAAAGGAAATGAAGAGGGCACAGTGCCCGTGAGTTCTGACTGATAACCATCATCAGACAATAAATCTATAGAGGTGGAAAGAATTCTAGAGATTATTTTAGACTTGGTGACACAAATGCAAAGGCTCCAAAGGCCAGAGAGGTAATGCAAGTGAATAAAGTAGGCAAATTTTATGGTCTTGTCCATTTTACTTGACACACAAGGTCCTCCTAGTTAATACATTTTTCTTACACTATTGACAGTGATGAGTAGGAAGAAATACTTCTCTGAGAAAAATAGTAGTGCATATGGAAAGATATGTGGCAGAAGTCAGCAAATTATAGCCCAGGGCTAAATTCAGCCCATTAGCTGTTTTTGTAAATGAAGTTTTATTAGAGCATGTTTATGTATGTACTGTCTATGGCTGCTTTCATGCTACACTGATGCAGTTGAGTACTTGGGACAGACACAGGATGGCCCACAAAGCCTAAAACACATATGGTCCTTTACAGAAAAAGTTTGCCAATCCCTTGATAAATGGTAACTCATCCTGCCTCAGTGATAGTGAGGTAGGAAGTTGTGGGGACTATAGCAAATGGGAATGTGTGAACGTCATCTTATAAAACAGTCAGGGATCAGCACAAGTGGATTGTTGCCTTGTGTGAATTGGTCTACTATTGCCAGATCTCAAATTATTATAGAAGCTCAAATTTTGATTTTATGTGAAGTCTTCTAGTTTCAAACATTGGTTCAGGTTTTATTTAAACACTGTGGGCCATACTTTGAAAATCCTCCATATATATTCAGGTTAGAGTTGGTTTTCAGACTACTGTTTTATGACTTAAAATCTTTTTCTTAATTTTGGTTAGTAAGTTTATTTTTTAAACCTGCTATGTTATTTTTTAGTTTCCTTATGCCATAGATAAATTTCATATATTTTCAAGCTTATCTATTTTTTTTTTTTTTTTTTTGAGACAGGGTCTCCCTCTGTTGCCTGGGCTAGAGTGCAGTGGCATCTTCATAGCTCACTGTAACCTCATACTCTTGGGCAGTGATCTTCCTGCCTCACCCTCTCGAGTAGCTGAGACTACAGGTATACACCATCACACTTGGCTAATTTTCTATATTTTTGTGAAGAGAAGTCTTGCTTTTGCTCAGGCTGGCCTCAAACTCCTGACCTCAGATGATCCTCCTGGCTTAGCCTCCCAGAGCTGCTAGGATTACAGACATGAGCCGCCATGCCTAGCTTCAAGCTTGCTGTTTTATAATCTGGTATTTTATCTAATTCTATTGTCTTAAGTTTTTGTGAATATTAACGTTTCATGTTATTTCTGCTGCTTATCACCCATGTTGTTTTTCATAAATGCCTTGTTATATTAGATTATATAAAATATGTTTATTATACCTGAAACATTTATTTATAGGATTAATTTGAAGCCTAAAATGAAAGGATTTGATTTTCTCTTTTCAGGTACATAAAGGAACTAAAGTCCAGGTCCACTTTCCTCCAATATAAAGTTTCAGATTTCTTGAACCATGGAAGGTAGATTTCATGAGTGAGAGAAAGTAGGTTTAAAGTTCTATTTTACTGTGAAGGGATTCTCCTATTATATACCTCACATTATATGGATCCAGGCTTTTAAATTTCTATCTCCCAGGCCAAGTGAGGCCAGTAAAATAAAAATTCACCTTTGTCGGAATTGGTAAATGCCCTCAAGGCAAAAATAACTTCTTTCCTGCTTATTGCATTTGTTCTATGTTTTCCTTTAGTTTTGTTCTAGTAATTCCTTACTTTCTTATTAGGTATTTAATGTTTAAAAATATGCTTGTGTGTATATTTTATTTATATATTGTTTATACATAATACATTTATATATGTACAAATATTTATGTTACATTTATTTTATTTAGTTTATAGTGGGGCATTATCCAAATAACAAATCTTCATTATCAAAAACTGGAACCTAATCTGTGTCAGCATTTTCATTTTATAGATGGGAAAATTTTAGACTCAGAAAGTGAAGTAAATTATTCAAATTCACTTTGTAACAATTGAATTAACACTGAGTTCTTCTGACTCTCAAATCTGAGTACTTTCCCTCACACACACTTTCATTTAGGCTATTAGTGGTATGTTGCCAAATGTTTTACAATTGATTTCTGAAAAGAAAAAAAAAGTCCTAATCATTTTGTGTTTGCCAATTTCTATGGTGTGAACACTCCCACTATGGCCAATTCAGGTTACTGACTTAATGACACTGAACTCAAGAGTTGGGGGGAAGTTGAAACATATTCTTCTTAGTAAAGTATTACAAGAATGGAAAAGCCATCATCCAATGTACTCAATACTGATATGAAGCCAGTAGACTAGAATCTAATGCATGCCTACATAGGAGAAAAACTCATTTCAATCCAAGTTGGGGGCAGGAGAAATGAGGGAGAGGGAGAAGGGGGCAGTGGGACATGGGGTGCTCCCACTGAATAGGCATAGTGTGGGAGTATTTGGCATACATTTTGGGTATGTGGGTGTAAGACATAACTGCAACAGGGACTCACTCTATCTAACAAATTAAATATTTTGACTATTTGCACCCTCACATTAACCTGAAATAAAATAATAATAATAATAATAATAATAAAAAGAGGTGGGGAGATGCATACTATTAACTCTCATGAGCTGGTACAACCTGGTTTCATCAGACCACTATACCCAGGTGAAAGAGAATTAACATTAAAAAAAATCCTTATATGAAACTTTGGTTTAATTTTTACAATATTTCTAGGCTATTAACAGAATAAAAATGTTATAGACAAGAAACTTGAAATTCAGAAAGATAAAGCTATTCACTCAAAGTCATAGTCAGCAAGTGGTAGCACCAGTATCTGAAGTCAGTTCTACAAGATTGACAAAGCCAGTGCTTTTTCCTGCTCAGCCAGCACTATTTTGCAAGTGGTTTGGTCAGCCCAATGCCCCACAGAAGGTGGAAAAACTGGGAACATAGAGATTTTATTACCTTCTTCTGGCATGGTTTCCCTTGGCTTTACTATGCCCATCCAAGAAGGGGCACCCAAGTTAATGTACATGCTTCCTTATCCTCATTCTTTCTCTAGCTCTAAATCAACTCTAGAGTTCTAAACCATCATCTATTTTGTCCCCATGTGGTGCCCATGTCTCCTTCTTGTTGCATATTTGCTGCTTGTTTATTTGAGAGCCTTTGCCCATCATCTACCTTTACAGTATTCACCGTCCATCCATCTACTTATAATTGTGGCAAACATTGTGCAAGGTTCTGGGATACATAAAGTAATATAGAAGGTTAATAGTCTCCACTTTGAGGAAGTTCTCTATCTAACTTCCAAACGATGTCAAGAATGCATCTTAGGATGGAACCACAGTGTGAGGACATTAGTACTTCTTCCCCTAGAGAAATAAAAAAAATAACATTTTGCTACAAAATCCTTAGGGTTTGTTAAAGCTGAGAACTCAAAGAAGCCTCATTAAGTGGCTAGTTTTCTCCCATCCTCCTCTGTTCTCTATTTTGCAAAAGGCCCCTACACCAAGAGGGAAGGAGCATATTTTAAAGTGACAGGGAGACAAACTAGCATTCTCCAGTGGTCCTCCCACTTGCAGCTGCAGAGGATGCCCCCTTTGACCTAGTTGGAGACACACTAAACACATTCATTCAAAGGACAGGGACTGTGCTCCCTTTGCCCCTCTCTCAGCTGCAAATTCCTAACTTGGTCCCCCATTTTCACAATGATTTAATGTAAACGCATTTAAAATAATAACCATGTCCTTCCTCTGCCCTCCTTCCCAGCAGCAGCTTTCTACCTTGGATCTCATCTGAACTGTGATTTTTAAACTCATGCTTTTAAAGAAATAGAGATTTTCCCCTTTTCTTCTTCCTCACAGCTGTATGTTTCCCGCCTAGCAATTATTTTCTATCCTTATTACCTTCACATATTTTAGTTCTAAACTCAAGAAAACGCAGGATCTTGTAACTAGGCTCTCTTCACAATGTTATACTGGTATAATTATACCACTATGGTTTTATCCCGTGATCCAGAAGCTGTTTTGAACAGGTATATTCACCTGTCTCAAGTGAGTATCAAAGTCCTGATGACAAAGGTCTCATGGCTACAGTCCTTTTTATGCATTAACAAAGATAATTTTTCACCTTCCTTTTTGACATTTAAGTGGAACAGAGAAAGTGCCATAGTTCAAAGGATCCCCAGAATCTTAGGTGCATAAGAGTCTACTCTTTGTTAAAGAAGTATTCTCCCCTTCATGTCATGCTAAGGGCTAGAATTTCAGAACATCTCCTAGAGCCATGAATTTTTTAAAAAATTTAAGTGAAATTTATATAGCATAACATTAACAGTTTTAACATGTACAATTCAGTGGCATTTAGCACATTCACAATATTGTGCTTCCTTCTGGTCCCAAAATATTTTCATCACCCTATGAAGGAGACTCTGTGTCCATTAAGCTGTCATTCCCCACTTCCCACCCCCTTCATCCCTGGCAACCACTGGTCTGATTTCTGTCTTTCTGGAAGGGCCATATTTTTCAGAGAAAAGTGTTAACCATGCTACTTATTCAAACAAACTTCTGAATGAGGTTTGTTCCCCAGCCGAGTGATGATGGTCTCAAAGCCACAGCTATCTGGCAGTAGGATGGCACTCACACTTTGTACACTTCCATGCATGGTGGACTGGACTCGGATCTCACGAGGTCCAGAATTCTTGAAACCCAAATTTAACATATGACAATCTCAACATGCATGAAAAATTTCTCAATTCCACCCAGCCCTTAATGAAGACCTAACAATAGCCATCAAGGATGTTTTAAATGAATTCCATCATTAGCGTAGAAAAAGATGCCAGAACAGAATAGAGAAAACAGGATGGAGACTGCAGGGAGGTACATACAGAAAATTTCTAAATACAAATCTCAGAGATTATATAATATCTCTCAGAAAATTAAAACAGAAGGAGGAGGAAGTCTCTAGTGTCCCCAGACTCAGTCATGACCCAGTGTTCTCACTCTGCTTGATTGTTCTGGAAGTGCATGAAGTGTGGTGAGTGGTGGGTCTTTGCCTTCCCTCAATTGTGCTGTTTCCTTGGTGCCACCCCTGTGTTCCCCAGGATATTCGTTATAGAAGATTTTTAATAGATGCTATGTGAAAAACAGTTCCATAATTTGTTCATTCTTTAATTTTCTCATTGATTTATTATGTATATGTTTACTAAATTCTTCTAATATACTTAACATTATACTAGGTATCTTAGGATAACAGAATGAACAAAATAGGGAAACCAAGTTTGTAAATTATCATAAAACAGCTTTCTTTACTATGGGTCCTACCTGGGCTTACATGTAATAAGATAATGTGGATTGTGGAGCTTCAGAAAGAATTTAAAGGAATTTCTCTAAGAAGGATTTGGCCAGAAGGAAATTGTATTCTTTTGAAACATATTGGGAAATGCATTAGTATGAAAAGAGTTTCCCAGAGAGGTCTCTATTAGTATTCTCTGTAATAGAGAATTTTTTTTTCTTCAGAGAACTTTTCATGTGTGAAGTTATATGTTGTTTCTGCTGCTATACTGTAAGCTCCAGGAAGACGCAGTATCTTGTAGGTACCCAGAAAATCATTTGCATTCATCAGATTAATAGATTTACTTATCTATTACATTCAATTTTACTCATTTTTAAAATTTTGATAAGATACTGGTACTTCATGAAATAATACAGGACAAGGTGACTACATCAGATATGGCTTACATTTTTTCATTAGGCTTAGTGATTACTTAGTGATTACTTAGTGATTGTTATTTGTAAATAAACAAATTTGTAGAAAAAGCTCCTATATTCAATAGATCGCAATATTAAAAAAAATTACTAACATTTTTGTATTGTTGGGATTAGCACTATTTTAAATATTTTTAGTTAGAATAACTCATTTATTCATTGTTAACAACCCTATAATGTAGACATCATTATTACCTCTTTTTTTGCCAGTGAGAAAACTTAATAGTTAAACAAATGTTTTAAAGCTACATGGCTGGTAAATAGCAGAGCTGGGATTCAAACACTCTAGTACTGTCCTGATCTTGGGGCTGTAATACTCTTATATTCAGCACTTTGATGTTAGCCAAGAAAAACAATCGCATCTTTGGCACAAGATACTCCCAGTCTTAGGGAGAGAGAACATCTTTAGGAGTTAGCTATATTTCTCTCTTATTCTGTGGTGTATTAGGGATTGAACTCAGGTATTCTTACTCCAGTATCTGACAATAATTAATCCTTGGATTATATTGCCTCAGGATATTTGCAGTTAATGCTCTGTACAGCACATACTACTACTCCTTGGATAAACTTACTCTATTTTATTTTTTTCTTTGTGATTTTGGTGTGTTTTTTTTGTTTAATTAATACAGAAAAAAATTGAAGGATCGAAAGCCTTAGTTATTGCTGTTTTCAGGAGAGTTTCTGCTGGAATTGATTTGAGAAAAGGCCTGAATAAAGTAGAAAGGGGAGAAATTGGTAAACAGAAGGTTTGGGACAGCATAGCAGCAGGCCCAGATCTCCAGGGAGTAAGGACTTGAGAGACTCTTAGAGTGACGAGACAGAATAGAGAGAGATGGGAAGATTGGTTAGCAGATCGTCGTTTGTGGTGCGGTGTTCCTGAAAGGAGGCAGAAGACTCAAGGTGACAGCATGACAACATCTAGAAAGGAGAATGAACTTCACTGGAGCATTTTAAGATGAGTAGACAGGGCAGAGTGGACTGGAAGATTATTTGAATGGTGGTTTCCATTTTAACGGTGATTAAACTTGAGTTCCATTGAGTTGCTGCCTGGTGGCTCTTAGACACATGCCTGACTGGTTACTTTAACTGTTGGTAGAGCGGAGCTCCTCAAATTCAACCACATGAACAATTTAGACTGGAGAAGGGCCTGAGATTATGCATTTGTAACAAACTCCCAAGGGAGGCTCTGCAGACCACTCTGAGTAGCACAGCTGTAGTGTGCTTTTAAACTTCACATGTCAAATAACAGCTTTCATTCACAGACACCTTTGTGTAACTGTGTACATCTGTTTATACTACTATCTGACTGGAGGTCTTGATGAAAGTAAGGGAGAGAGAAAATAGAGAGAGGATTATTTCTTCTGAGAAGGGGGATCTCAGGAAAGGCTTCAGTGAGTCAGATAGCATCTTGAGAGTACTGAATTCTCTGAGGATGGGTTTATCCAGGCATCAACAAAGATACATGGAAGGCCCTGTAATAAAACTGAACAATGAAATGACTGAACAAAACACCAAAACCAGAACCAGTCTGGATTATAACTGAGGATATACATCAAAGCATGGTTTTAAACAAGATGAGTGACATCTGTGACTTACTGAATATGTGTGTAAAATGCCTATCATATTGCTGAGTGTCTTCATCTGGTAGAGCTGCCATAAAAAATTCTGCAGACTAGACATAGCTTAAACAACATTTATTTTCCTTCCAATAGTTCTGGAGGCTGGGAGTCTAAGAACAAGATATTAATAAGGTAGGTTTCTCATTGAGGCCTCTTCTCTCGGCATGGGGTATCTGCCATCAGGCTGTGTGCTCCTCCTCCATGAACGGATGTGGAGAAAGATCTCTCGTGTTTATTTCTATTCTTTTAAGACAACAGGTCTATCAGATTAAGGCTGCAGCATAATGATCTCATTTAACCTTACTTACCTCTCTTAAAGGTCCTATTTCCAAATACATGTTAGGGGTTAGGGCTTCAACATATAAGTTTTGGGTGACACAATTTAGTTCATAACATCTTATATACAGTAGATATTCAATATATTTGAAGTAGATCTGTATCTTCAAGGGCAAGGACCATGCCTCATTATCTTTTCATTACTGTATAGAGACACATAGCAGTTTTTAATGAGTAATTGCTAAATAAATGAATGACATGCTGGGAAGGATGGTGTTCCCAAAAGAGAGATATCACCTTGTATAGTTTGGGTGTTTAGTGCCAGCACCTATAAAACTACAAACCGCTTTTCTGGAGTACCATATGGAAAGAACTTCTGATTGGTCACACTTGCACCTTATGGTAAACACCTTTCTACAAGGTCATCTTTGAATTGGAAGGACAGTAATTAATAATTTACTCCAAGGGAGTGGATCCCTTCCCATTTACTTTTACTAGTTAATCTATAATATATTCCTTTGAGTCCTTAGCAATCTATCTTCTTTGAAAACATTTTTAGTGAGTGAAAATTAAAATATGCATATTGGACTACTGGTTCTTGGTAGATATTCAATCAAAGTAAAAACATCTAATTTTCTTCCCTTGCCCTCTGGTCCCAAATCATTTAGGATGCAATGTATTTTATTAGCATAAAAAGCATGCTCTTGAATATAATCTTGAAAACATGCTTGGTATAGGTAAAGAAAGAGATAGAAAAGGCAACCTGTTTTCCAACATCAGTATACTCCTGGGCCACACAAGCAGGCAGGATTGAATTTTTGATACTGGCTGAACCTGATCCCTGGAATAGCTTTGGACATGCTACTCCTTTCTTCCTCCTAGGAGACTGTGTGCCATTAAACAATTGCCTCTTTGCTGATTCAACAGGAAGGCACTGACACCTGCCCATACACAAAAAACAGCAGCTGATTCCAGGAATGTGATGGAGGGGATGTCATGGCCAGACTTTCTCCAAAGAAGAAAACTCAAGATTTAGGAAATGATTTTGAATCTTTCTGGGAGAAAAGACTAGGAATGGGGGTGAGGGGAATTCCACATAAATTTTCCTGTTAATTTTTAAAGGAGGCTCTTTCCCAAACTATCTCTCTAGATTTTTTATTAGTACAACAGGCTTTTAGTTAGCTGGGATAATTTTGGGAGCAAAGGAAGTAGGATTTTCAGATTTCATGCAATGTATCAACAAAATTTCAAAAACTTGCTGAGGGTGGGGTAGGGCAAACAGAGCATTGCTGTCATTTTAGTTTGCCAAGTGAAGATATTAAAACACACACACATACACATGACTAACATCTGCTACAATTTGCAGTTCATAAAAGAAAGGGTATTCTAATAGAAGAAAACAGATAATCCTTTACAAGAAACATGAGTTGCCAAACATAACACACACATGCACGTGCAGATGCTTGAATACAAACATTGTCTTTATTCTTCTCATTTTGCCATGGGCTTGTTAAAATTTAATCTTGGATAAGTACTGGTCTGAAACCAGGCGTCAGCTAATTTCTAAGGCTGCTTGAGATCTAACATTCTACAACTTACTAAGTAATACTGACCTCATGCTGTCCTTCTTTTTGAACTCGCCCATGAATACCTTAGGCAAGAGAGTCATTACACACAGAACTAAACATTGTGTTATTCCTAAACATGACACGCAGTAGTAAAAATTAGGAAATATGTAAAGAAATTGCATTTCTCCATGAGTGTATCTCCCTCTTGGTCTAGGTTTTTATTTTTGGGGGGACACAAATTCATTCATTCAACAAAGTGTATAATTGACCATTTTCAAGATCCAACAGATGTCCAATTTCATAGAAGTTGCTTCAAGTTAAGAGCTTTTTTCAAGCCTATAATGTGGCCAGAGGCAGAACAAGTTTCTTCTAAAGGAATTTCATTAGGAATTTGCAATAGAATGTGTTTATTACTTAGGTTAAACTTCTTCCTATTTAATGTATTTTAAGACATAGTACATCTGGTCTAGCTCCCCTTTAAACACTTTGTAGATGTTTTCTCTGTGCCCTTTCATACAAATACAATGTTACCCATTTCCCAATGGCCCTAATCTGACATTACAGTCTGTCCACAAGAGTCTCATTATTATCATTTAGTTATTCAACTAGGTCATAATACTGTCTAAATTTTGGCATTCTCCCATTGTATTACCCTTCAGTTTCTTTTCCAATTATTCTATACCATGAAATATCAGGAATCATATTGTTGGTTCCCCTGGGAGAACTCCGAAAATCCTCCTGGTCTCTTTGTGCGGTTGGCCCTAACATTCTTGAACTTATTGCCATAGTTATTTAGTGAGGATTCTGGTACATGGACATGTTTTGTGCATGGAATGTGTGTTAAATGACCAACTGACTTGTGGCCAGCATAAAAGATGAAAGTCTTAACTGAACCAAGGAACCAAATGAAAGTGTAAGAGATGAAAGTCTTAACTGAACCAAGGGGTGAAATTAATTATCCTCTTTCACTGAGAGATTTCAATATGGAAGTTTTATAACTATTCATATTCCCTGTGGTCAGGTTTTCATGGCCAGTCTAATCCTTTGGAGATATAAATTGCATAGAAGATGCTCAATGAAAGGAAGGTGAAGGAGGAGTTTACTGATACCAATTTGCCTTAGACTAGAGTGGATTGACAGTTTATATGGTGACATGAGAGGATGCAGGAAATGATGGTATAATTAATGATAGTTGGTTTAGACTTATAGGAATGTACTGAGCTGAGTTGAATTATCTTGGTTAACATGGTCATGGGGACATAAAGTTGAAAGAGATTGCCAAAGATCTTTACAGAAGGATCTTGTGACTTCTTAAAATGCATCTTTTAGGATGTTAGCCATTGTGGGACAACCAAGGAACTTTGTCAAAAAGAATCAGAGCTTTTAGGAGCCTCCATTTACTAACATCCCCCCTACTAACAAAAGAAATATATGAAAAAGTATGTCAATAAAAGACAGATGGGGAAAAGTGGGAATGGGCATTGGAATGGGGCAGAGGAAAGAATTTCAAGATGAACAAGAGAAGAGTGAAGACTGTTACAGAGGGATTTAGAGAAATCAGAGCAGTTGGAAGAGTCAGAATTTTTAAAGATCCATTTTTAGTATCTTAAGGCAAGAAAGCATCACAGATCAGACAATAAAACTTTTAGTCATTGAAAATCAAGAAATGCATGCTCAATGGAGATTATAAAAGAAGAAAATGATGTCCTGAGTGTAAAAACAAAGATGAAACAACCCCATTTACAAAGCTTTATTTGAGAGGACATAGAGTAGAGATAGCGATAGACTGTATATTTAGCATTTCATAGTGTACGAAGCATTTGCTCAGGCTTTATCTTACTTGATTTACAACATAATTTGGGACAAGGAAAGGACAGTAAGAGTTTTCTTTAGAACAGGAAACCAAGACTTAGAAAGGTAGAGTAACTCATCAAGGTCATGTGTCAGTTAGTGGTTGGCTGATAATGACCTACTCCTGAATCAAAGACCTTGTGCATTCCTCTGTACCATGATGGAAATCTGGAACTTTCCCACTTGGCTTCAGTTCCATTCTCTTTCGTATAAGAGGATGCACAATATTCTACTCCAGAGAGTAAAGAACACTTTTTTTCTTGTAAGAGCCATATAGTAAATATTGTAGGCCATATGGTCTCTGTCCCTCCAAACTACTCAACATTGTCTTTGTAGTTTAAAACAGACTTAGGAAATATGTAAATGAATGGGTGTGGCTGTGTTCCAATAAGACTTTTTAAAAAAATTGTTGGGGATTCATTGAGAGTACAAGAAACCAGGTTACACTGATTTCATTTGTTAGGTAAAGTCCCTCTTACAATTGTGTCTTGCCCCCCAAAGGTGTGGCACACACCAAAACCCCACCTTTGCCCTCCTTCTCTCTCTCTGCTCTTCCTTTCCTTCACTCCTCCCTCCTTCTTTCTCTCTCTGCTCTCCCCTTCCCCCATCCCCACCATGTCATTAATTGTCATTAATTGTCCTCATATCAAAATTGAGTACATAGGATTCATGCTTCTCAATTCTTGTGATGCTTTACTAAGAATAATATGTTCCACTTCCATCCAGGTTAATACAAAGGCTATAAAGTCTCCATTTTTTAAAATGGCTGAATAGTATTCCATGGCGTACATATACCACAGCTTGTTGATCCATTCCTGGGTTGGTGGGCATTTAGGCTGTTTCCACTTTTTGGTAATTGTAAATTGAGCTGCAATAAATAGTCTAGTGCAAGTGTCCTTACGATAAAAGGATTTTTTTCCTTCTGGGTAGATGTCCAGTAATGGGATTGCAGGATCAAATGGGAAGTCTAGCTTGAGTTCTTTGAGGGTTCTCCATACTTCCTTCCAAAAATGTTATATGAGTTTGCAGTCCCACCAGCAGTGTGAAAGTGTTCCCTTCTTTCCACATCCATGCCAGCATCTGCAGTTTTGAGATTTTGTGATGTGGGCCATTCTCACTGGAGTTAGATGGTATCTCAGGGTGGTTTTGATCTGCATTTCTCTAATAATTAGGGATGATGAACATTTTTCATATGTTTGTTAGCCTCAACGAATACTTTTAAAGC
>CAUYRH010134713.1:0-21826 GCA_963574655.1 Perodicticus potto | reverse complement strand
GGCTTGAGGGATTCTCCTGCCTCAGCCTCCCAGGTAGCTGGGATTACAGGCGCCCGCCACAGCGCCCAGCTGATTTTTGATGCAATTCGGCCGGGGCCGGGTTTGAACCCGCCACCCTCGGTATATGGGGCCGGCGCCCTACTCGCTGAGCCACAGGCGCCGCCCGATTTCTATAACTTTGTGGAAAGTTTTGAAATCAGGAACTTTGAGTCCAACTTTGTTCTCCTTTTTTTTTAGGATGATTTTGGCTCTTTGGGGGAAACTTTCTTTATATTTACCACTTGTAAGAGCTGTATGAAATTTCTGCCTTCTGAAAAGAATTCTTCTCATTATAATGTTATGGAACTGAATATTTTCTGCTGTGTACTCAAGTGTGTATTTATGCTCCTAATTATAGAAGGAGTATCCAGACCAAAATGCAGTTGTGAAGAGAATGGAGTCTCTCCAACTTGATTGTGTGGCACTACCTCCAAGCAGGTCAAATTCAGGTAACTTACACTATGGTCAACATCCATTTATTCATTTATTTCTTTAGCTCATTCATTTACTCTACTCTTTAAAATACTATTTAGGACCATATGGAAACAGAAGAAATGGTCCTGTTCCGAAACCTGTTCATTGTCCTGAACACAAGAGGCTTAATACATCTGATAGGGAGAAAGTGTCAATTGAGGAGAAGGAAGGGGACATATGTGAGAGCAAAGTCCCTGAGGAGGTCGGAGGGGACTAGATTTGGAGCACAAGCAGAGAGGCCAGCCTCAGACTCAAACAGGGGTACTTCTGTCATTACAACAAAAAGAAAGATGGAGTATATGATATTGAAGCCACTTATTAGCTATCTGGTCTAGGGCAAACTATTTAACCTTTTCTAAACCTCACCCGTCAAATCATATAATTGCTCCCATTCTCAGAGGAATCCGTGGAAAGTGCTGAGAACAGACCGGCTGTGCTTCTTATTTTCTGCCCTGAATCACAGCCAAGGAGACAGCCTTCTTCTCTGCTCCAACTCAAGTCCCTTTCCTCCTTGGTCATCCCCGCAACACTCACCATTTTTTCTTTTTTCTTTTTACAATTTACCTAGTGCTCTCTTGCTGCCAGCCAGGGGCTCCTGCTTGTTATCTACAAAGCTTGGCAGAAGAAGGCCATCTCCTAAATGCTTTTTATTTGTCTCTTACTTATTTTCAGTATGTTGATTCATGCTAGTGCTCAGGTTTTATTTTACTTTTTACTGTTTTATGAAACCTATTCCAATGTTGATCTTTCCTTCTCAGGCACAGAGCAGCCTGGTTCCCTGCACAGTTCCCAGGGACTCGAGGGTCCTGTGGAAGAGTCCTGGTTTGCTCCTTCCCCGGAGCACCAGCAGGAAGAGACTGTCCCCAGCCTGCAGAGTAAACTCCAGGAGGAAGCCAACTATCATCTTTACGGCAGTCGCATGGACAGGCAGACAAAACAGCAGCCCAAACCAAATGTGGCTTACAACAGAGAAGAGGAAAAGAGACGAAGGGTCACCCATGACCCTTTTGCACGGCAAAGATCTTACGAGACTGTTCAGAATGCAGGGGTAAAAGGCCTTCCTTACTCCAGTGCACCCAGTCATGGTAATGCAATGCATCAACCATCGGGGCTAACCAGCCAGCCCCAAGTACCATACTGGAACAATGGATTATATAATCCACATGGTTTCGGAACCAGACCATTGGATCCAGGAACAGCAGGTCCAAGATGTTGGTATGGGCCAAACTTAAACCATATGTCTGGTCTCTTCAAGACTCCAGTGCCCGAGACCAACCTGCTAGGAAACACACCCACCATTCCAGTCTCCTCCCTGCTGCCAACAGGTAAACAGATCTTTAATAGTGAAAATCTTACCTTTTAAAAAAAATTTTCTAAAAACAAAACATTTATCAGCTCTGTTGCAGACTATGAGTTATGATGGGGAAAAAGGGCAAATTTAAAGTCTTAAGATGCATCTTGCCACTGTGGAAGGAGCTCTGTTAGACCACTTACTTGGTCTGAGAATATTTCAGTATGGGTGTAGGATTCATGGCAGCTGCCCACAAGCATTAGGTGACAGGTGCCCACCTAATGACTGGTGGGCATTTCAACAGTAACCTGAATTGCATAGTAGTCCCATTGTACCTAATCTCTGATAACCAGAAAGATGCCTGCTTGTAAGGTTTTATCTTGAGTCCCTTTCCTCATGAGCTTAAATCCTAATGGATGGAAGGAAGACCATAAACAAATATTTAATGTGTTGTTTTTTTATTCTGTCTCTAAATGAGTGACCCACCCACACTAATCTGGTGCCAGAAATCTCTTTCTGTCCTCACTCTCTCTCTGGTACCTGGTTCTGCCGAGGACAGACACACAGTGATCCAATGATCCAGCCTCTTAATAAATCTGAGATATGGTCAGTGGGGGGACAGGAGATTTAGATCTATAATAGATAATAGAATTATTGGGGTGCCTGCCCAGAAAGATGATCCTGCTACATACTGATTTAGCCAATGAACAAAATGAGTTTTACATTGCAAATTTAATCGATTCTTCTGCTCCTTTTCATTATCATCAAATAGTTGTAACTCTGCACCAATTTGCCATGCTATATCTATATGGGGGTGGGGACGTGTCTATCTAGTAAATATAAAAGGAAAATAAATATTTCTTCACTTTGATGAAGTAGCTCCTAGGAACATTATTTTTTATTCAGTGTGCTGCTATAAGTGAGGTTGGAAAAGGAAAGCTCATTGGATTGAGAATTGGGAGATCTGGTTCTAGTCCTGTGTGTGCCCCTTGCTATCAGGGTGACTTTTCACATATTGTTTGCCTCTCCAGAGTTCATTACCCTTAGTTATAAATGAAAATGTTACAACCAAAAGTGTGTATATTGCAAGCTCTCTGCTGTTCCTTTGTTTCTGTTGCTTTGTTTCACAAATTTTATGGTTTTCCCAGTGGTCAGATTTGGGCAGGAAGGCAGCAGAAAGCACTGATTCAAAAACACAAACATCAGGGTAGAGAAAGACAGGGCAGAATCCTGGCTGGCGTCTTGAGCTGTCTGATCTAACTTCTGTGTAAGCCCATGGTAAACACAGACTCAGTTAACACAGAGTCAGTGTAAGCTGGAGTTGGTGCGCTAGGAGGGCTAAGCAGGGTAAGGCAGTTCAACACCATGGCTGACAGCATACCCAGTATCATGTGATCCCAAGTAGCTGGCTGTTATCATCACTGAAACAAGGAACACTTACAAAGACAAAACCTTGAGAGCTGGGGCGCACCATAGAGCCTGTTACCAGGGATTCTTTAGTAGGGTTCCAACGACCTCACTTTCAGCAGCTTCATAAACCACCCCAGAATCATACACAGATACTGCGTGTGTGCACCACACATTTCTTTCTTTTTTTTTTTAATATAGTTTTTGGCTGGGGCTGGGTTTGAACCTGCCACCTCTGGCATGTGGGGCCAGTGCCCTAGTCACTGAGCCACAGGTGCTGCCTTTTTTTTTTTTTTTTTTTTTGAGACAGAGCCTCAAGCTGTCACCCTGGATAGAGTGTCGTGGCTTCACAGCTCACAGCAACCTCCAATTCCTGGGCTCAAGCGAGTCTTTTGCCTCTGCCTCCCAAACAGCTGGGACTACAGGCGCCTGCCACAACTCCCGGCCGTTTTTTGGTTGCAGCCGTCATTGTTTTTTGGCAGGCCCAGGCTGGATTCGAACCCGCCAGCTTAGGTGTACGTGGCTGGCGCCTTAGCCCGTTGAGCCACAGGCGCCGAGCCAGCACCACACATTTCTTACACCTTTCAGTAGAGAGGGCCCCTAGTTTTCTTCATCAGAGAAAATGCAACAAAGTGAGTGTGGTATCTGGTCCAGTGGGCTTCCTAGGGCCAAGTGTGCTGACCAGAGTTACTTAGAGATGAATTTCATTTATCTGCCTCCTCAGAACTGTCTTCTCCTTCACCTTCTCTCTCCTACAGGCACCCCAAATATTCTTTAATGACAGAACTAACATCTGACAAGTTCAACTCAGCATGGATGTCACTGAGCACGTGCCTTATACCAGGTCCTAGGCTAGCAAGTGCAAGGAATACAAAAACATGCCCTCTCAGGACCTGTGTGCTCATAAAGAAGTCAGACAGACCTGCTCTGGTACAGAGCAGCCTAGGGCACAGTGCTGAGTCTAGGATTATGGTGTGGCTCATGGAAGGAGGTAGAATTTGTGCAGTGCTGTTTCTGTTGCTTTGTTTCACAACTTTTATGGTTTTCCAGTGGTCAGATTTGGGCAGGAAGGCAGCAAAAACTCACAAGTAGGGAGAACTGGTGGGGAGAAGGCAGTCCAGACGGAGGGAACAGCTTGCAAAGGCAGATAGATCATCATATTAATGGATCAGCAGGAAACCTGGCAGGACTGGAGTCTCTAGAGTGGAGAGAGGGAGGAGAGACAAGCAGAGAAGAGAGAGAGAGTTTGAGGGAAAGTGGTGGCTGGATTTGAATACCGAGCTGTGAGAGGTTCTGGTGCGGCCATCCATAGGAGCAGGACCTAAACATTCAGACAGTGGGATCCTGCTGGGAAATGTAGCTGAGCCCTGGTGTGTTGTTTATCCACCTCTATTTTCTGATTTAGGGGAGCCACTTTTTTTTAAATTGTAGTACAGTACACATAACATAAAACTTACCATTTTAACCTTTTTTTTTTTTTTTATTTAGAGACAGAGTCACACTTTGTTGCCCTCGATGAGTGCTCTGTGATCACAGCTCACAGCAACCTCAAACGTTTGGGCTTAAGAGATTCTCTTGCCTCAGCCTCCCAAGTAGCTGGGACTATAGGTGCCTGCCACAACACCTGGCTATTTTTAGAGACGTAGTCTCACTCTTGCTCAGGCTGGTCTCGAACCTGTGAGCTCAGGCAGTCCACCTGCCTCAGCCTCCCAGAGTGCTAGGATTACAGGCGTGAGCTACCTCGCCCAGCCCATTTTAACAATTTTTAAACACAGTCAGTGGCATTACTTACATTCATATGCAACCACCACCACCATCGATCTCCAGGACTTTTTCATCTTCCCAAACTGAATCTCTCCCCATTAAATACCACATCTCTATCCTCGCTCCTAGACTCTGACATCATTCCGCCTGCTTTCTTTTTGAATCTGAGTATATGAGGTACCTGATATGGGTACCTGATATGGAATCGTGTGGTAGTTGTCTTGTCACTGGCTTTCTTCACTTAGCAAATGCCCTCAAGATTGATGCAAGTTGTAGCATGTGACAGGATTACCTTGCTTGGTAAGGCTGAATCATATTCCATTGTGTTTATGTACCACATTTTGCTTGTCTCTTGATGGACACTTGGGTCTGCCCTTTTTGCTATTTTGAAAAATGCTATCATGAATGTAAATGTACAGATATTTCCTGAAGACTCTTCTTCCAGTTCTTTTGGGTATATACCCAGAAATGGAATTGCATGATCATGCAGCAATTCTATTTTTAATTTTTTAGGACCCTCCATGCTGTATTCTACAGCAGCTGTCCCCTTCTGTGGTCCCACCAGCAGTGCACAGGGTACCGTTTTCTCCACATACTTGCCAACACTAATTATTTTCTAATTTTTGATAGTAGCCATCCTAATAGTATGAGGTAAGTTAACCACATTTTGAAGAAGGAAATTTTAAAGATTGGCATAGGATAATTATTAATATTTGTAGTAAAGCCCTGCTTTTTTTTTTTTTTTTTTTACCATGCTGTAGTTTTCTTCTTGCTTTTGCTCTACTGTAGAAGTGCTTAGCAGTATGTTTCTCTCTATTCAGACGAGTCTATAAAATATACCATATTGAACAGTTCGGGGGTTCAGATTGGAGCCTACAATTATATGGAGATTGGTGGAGTGGGTTCATCACTATCAGACAGCATGAACTTGAAAGAGGAGCCAGCTTCTAAGTACCAACTTATCTTTGGTAAGTTGCCGCTGAAGGACCCACTATCTAGCAACCTTGAACTTTCTTACTTGTTGAGAGGGATATGGTGGAATCTTAAAATTTTTCTGATGATTGTTTCTGAAAGTTTTCCCATGTGAAAACTTTCCCCATCGAAGGGGACTCTATGAAAGATAGAAGGCTATGCCCTCAATAGCACTTCTGTCGTAAAAACAAGAGTGCTATCTCTTATAGGGTTCTACAATGCAGACCCCTAACGTTAACCCCAGAATACAGTATGGGAAGAGTAGTCATGCGGCCAAAACAATGTGATTAACCCTGGGATTGGCATTTTTTTTTTCCTATAAAGGGCCAGGTAATAAGTATGTTAGGCTTTGCTTGGTTTTGAGGTCTCTCTTAAAGCTACTCACCTCTGTCATTGTAGTGCAAAAGCAACCATAAACAACAGGTAATGAATGAGTATGGCTGTGTTCCAATACAATTTATTTCAAAGCGGGCAGGGGGCCAGATTTGGCCCACAAACCATAGCCTGCCAATCCCTGATCAAACCCATCTGAAGGATAGCCTTTAAAATATCTAGAACATCCCAGGGATGTTAAAAGCAAAAAGAATATCTAGAACTGAGATTCTGAACTTTTGAGGAGCCATGGGTACTTGTGAGAATCTGATAAAACATGGGAACCCTCTCCTAAAGAAATATTGGCAAAATTTGGCAAGTATCTTGGGAAATTCTTTGACTGCTGGCATCTATTGGTAGTAAAAGAGTTTGCGTTAAAGGGGATAAGGAAAGCATGGGAGTTGGGCAGGGAGAAATGAGATGCCTTTTTCCTTCCTTTTTTTTTTCTTGGGGTAGGGTCTTGCTCTGTTACTCGGATGAAGTGTGATGGCACAATCATAGCTCATTTGTAACTACCAACTCCTGGGCTTAAGCCTTCCTCCTACTCAGCCTCCTGAGTAGGTAGTACTGTAGGCTCACACCACCATGCCTGACAAATTTTTATTATACCTGTTTTTTGTTATTGTTGTTGTTGTTTTTAGAGGAAGGGTCTCACTTCCTCTAAAAGGCCCAGGCTGATCTCCAATTCTTGGGCTCAAGCAATCCTCCTGCCTCAGCCTCCCTGAGTGCTGAGATCACTGGTGTGGGCCACCACTCCTGACTGTCTTTTTCCTTGTATTTAATTTACTGAGATAGAATGAGGATCAAGGAATATGGTCTGTTTGTTGTAGTTGTTTATATTTGTATTTGTTTCTTTTTATTAATTATTTTTATGAAAGGCTAAGACGAGGGAACCAGTGGAAAGAGAGGTTCTGACTATAGGTGAAGAGAGGACAGCTGGGGAGAAGGTAAGGGAAGGGATGGGTCCAAAAATGGACCTTAAAGAGTGTGAATACCTCATCCCTCGAAAGACAGGGAAGCCTTGTAATTAAATGAGCTCATACTTGATGGTCTCAATTTCTCCAATTAAGAAAGTGAACTGTTGGGTGAGGTGGTCAGGAGTTGGGAGCCCTTGACTCTGGCCATATGGAAGTGGAAAATATCCAAAAGGAGCAATGGTGTTTTTTTCCCTTTATGTCTGGAGAGGTGTAAGATAAACAGGGCCACTGGCAAATGTATGGAGCACCCAACCTAGTAGCTATGTAGGCGTTTGTTCACAAAGCCATCTACTAGGAACAAGAATTGGTGCCCTATTCTAATTCTCACACAGACTCCATGTGGGCCAGGAGGCTTGTAAAGTGTCTTCCATTGAGTTGGCAGCTTATATAATTAAGAAGTTATCTTTTCCACTGTCTCCTGGTACTGTTCACTTAGGGTTTTCAGCAATTCAGAAAGCTAGAATGTTCATAGGGGTTAGAGATTGATAACTTTTTGTCTTTTCTGTTTGACAGAGAATACCACTATTCTGACTGATAAACACCTGGAACCGGTCAGGGAAAATCTGGGAAAGCAATGGAAAAACTGTGCCCGTAAACTGGGCCTCACTCAATCTCAGATTGATGAAATTGACCATGACTATGAGCGAGATGGACTAAAAGAGAAGGTTTACCAGATGCTTCAAAAGTGGCTGATGAGGGAAGGCAGCAGGGGGGCCACAGTGGGAAAGCTGGCTCAGGCACTCTTCCTATGTCACAGAACAGACATTCTGAGCCAGTTGACGGGCGTGGTGAGCCAGAACTAATGCTGGAGGGGCATGGGCAGCAGAAGTAGACTTCTCATTTGGAGAATTACCCGTGGCAAATTTGCACTGCCTAAGAGTTCAGAACTCGTCCTCACTGAAAGGGGTCTCTGTGTGCATAAATATTTCCTGCATGTCATAGCTGGAGAAAGAAATCTGCATCAAACAATCCACTTTTAGGAAAATAGGAACCTCTTCATGTCCCAGCACTAATCAGAAAAGCTTAATTGGGTTTAAATGACCAGGAAGGTTATTTTCTTTCAGCTCAGTCCGTAACCTACAATTGTGCTAGTCATTCAGTTTCCTAGAGTTTTATTTGCGCAAGAAAAAAAAAATTCAGAGAACATAAAATAAATCGACTTTCTTATTTTATGCTCCTTTTTCCACACAGGCTCCTGCTACAACCAAAGTGCTGTAAAATTCTAAGTCTTGTGCAGAATTTTTGGATGTTATAATTGCAATTCTTTAGGTTCTCAATGTCAGTATCAAGTGCTATGTCATTCACTACAGGCTTTAAGAATTGCATCAGTCTCCACTCTATTGTTATAAATTAATTTTTAAATTAATTGATTTACATTTAGTTAATTTATAAATTAACTGAAGGGACTTTAAGGGATACTAAGGAGGGGGAAAAATGAGAGGGGAAGCCATGTGAATTTCTCAGGCAGTTGTTGCCAGGAATTGCTACTAATAATGACTACTACAAAAAGTCTTGATTGATTTTTTTTTAAGTATTTTCCTAGCATTCTGATGCTTTCACTTAGTCTGGGTATCTTGAAGAGGGAACAGGTATGCAGGAAATATTAATCTCTAAACGTCTGGGGATGACTAGAGCCTTGGGGATGATTGCTTTTAAGCTGCTTCCTCAGTTTATCCCAGTGTACTACAGTAACATTGTTATTTTTTCTTGTGTGCCACAAAGTCAAAAAGATGGCTTCTGAATCTTCAGCATTTAATCTTGCAAAGCCAACCCAAAACCTGGGGGTTGATGAAGGAACTAGAAGAGTAGAAGACTAAACCCAGGTGACCCTCTGACTTCGCTGTTGTCACTTTACTAAACAGAAAGGGAAGGTGTGGTGGCTTGCCTGTAATTCATAGGTGGCTCACGCCTATAATCCTAGCACTCTGGGAGAACAAGGTGGGTGGATTGCTTGAGCTCAGGGGTTTGAAACCAGCCTGAGCAAGAGTGAGACCCCACCTCTACTAAAAACAGAAAAACTAGCCAGACATTATGGTGGTCTCCTATTAAGTCCCAGCTTCTCGGAGACTGAGGCAGGAGGATCGCTTGAGCCCAAGAGTTTGAGGTTGCTATAAGCTATAATGCCAGGGCACTCTACCAAGGGCAACAAAGTAAGACCTTGTCTCAAGAACAGGAATGGCTGTGTGCTTCGCTCCCCCAAGACAGGGCAAGAAGGATGCAGTCATAGTCTGGCTGTCAGGATGAACTGTGGTGTCTTGGGTTGATAACAGAATTGTTGGTTATCCTCTGAACTCCAGTGGACACACACCCCTAAGGAGAAGTTGCAAAGTAATCTTTCTCAGCACTACTGGCACTTTAGGCCAGGTAATTCTTCCTTGTGGGGCTGAATGCCTTGTAGGATGTGTGGAAGTATCCCTGGCCTCTACCCATTAGGTGTCAGTAGTACCATTCTCTTCTTCCTCCCTCCCCTAATTGTGACAAAGTATTTCTAGACCGGTATTTTTCAACCTTCTTTATCTCTCTTTTTTTTTTGTAGAGACAGAGTCTCACTTTTGGCATCACACAGCTCACAGCAACCTCCAACTCCTGGGCTTAGGCGATTCTCTTTCCTCAGCCTCCCGAATAGCTGGGACTACAGGTGCCCGCCACAATGTCCAGCTATTTTTCTGTTTTGCAGTTCCGCCGAGGCTGGGTTTGAACCTGCCACCCTCGGTATATGGGGCCGGTGCCCTACTCAATGAGCCACAGGCGCTGCAACCTTTTTTATCTCACAGCACACTTGAACCTTTATCTTCTGTGGGATACTTAAATTAGGTTGAACAAAAAAAAGAAAAAAAAAAAAAAAGGAAAGAAAAGCACCTTGGGGGAAGTGCCTGTGGCTCAAAGGAGTAGGGCACTAGCCCCATATGCTGGAGGTGGCGGGTTCAAACCCAGCCCTGGCCAAAAACTGCAAAAAAAACCCAAAAACAAAAAAAGAAAAGCACCTTGTGCATGTTGCTTAACCTCTCTGTGCTTCAGTCTACTTGTCTTATACAGTGGGCGTAATAATGTTCTTGTGGATTAATTAAGATAATGTCTGTAAAGCATTTAAGGTTCTTGAAGAAGGATCTATATAAATACAAAATAATATTGTTGCGGTTAATATTATTTTGTATTTATGTAGATCCTTCTTCAAGAACCTTAAATAATAACCAACTATTGAAGTAGGTTTATTTATGGGAAAAAGAATACACTTACTGTGTTTTGAGTCTTTTGATAATTAATGATCCTCAAATTTTCATAGGAATGAAATTCACCATTGAAAATCATTGCCCTACGCTGTCAAATATTTTATCCCAATAGTGTTTTAAGGTCTCTTAATCTCCAAAGAGATTAAATGATCAATGTTAAGACATGAAACTGCACCTTTGTAAATAAACTTACAATAAAGTTGTTTATTTCAATTCTAAGTCATCGTTGTGATATGCATGTTTGAAAAACTGAACAGTTTGAGATTCTCCACTGTGCCTCTACTGCTGAGGTTGCCATTTCCTCTGTGTACTCCCCTTTCTCACTCCTGCTGATGATAGAAGGAAGAGAAGCTCCCAGATTATTTTGCCCCTCCTGATGAGGTCTGCAGCACAGCTGTCCTTTCCACAGTGGCTCTGAGGCCTTACCTTCACCTCCCTGTCCCTAACCACCATGCTGAAAAAAGCCAAGTGTGCCTCAGAGTAGTGTAGGACCCTGCTATTTGTGGGCAGAAACCAAGTAAGCAGAATGACATACAGTAGAAAATGAGAAGGAAGACAATCCATACTGTGTTCCAAAAAAGATATTTACACCCACTCGTAGCCCCTACAGCCTCGATGGGCAGTTTTGACACTTGTCACTACAGATGCTTTGGGTTTATCATGTGAAGTTGGAACTTCAGGAATAAGAAAATGTTTGAGATAGTATTTTTTTTTGAGACAAGAGTCTCAAGCTGTCTGTTTCCCTGGGTAAAGTGCCATGGCTTCATAGCTCACAGCAACCTCCAACTCTTGGGCTCAAGTGAGCCTCTTGCGTCAGTTTGTCTAATTTTAGTAGAGATGGGGGGGTCTCACTTTTTGCTCAGGCTGATCTTGAACTCATGATTTCTAGCAATCCACCCACCTCAGCTTCCCAGAGTGCTGGGATTACAGGTCTCAGTCCCCGCACCCAGCCTGAGATAGTATTTTGACATACATTTTAACCTGTGTTACTAGGAAAAGGTTTTTTCTCTAATAATAGCATAAGGAGTGTAAATATTCAAGATTTTAGAAGCAGCCGATTACAAAGAATTCATAAGAGGCCTAATGCTACTACAGTGAGTTCTATAGTATATAATAATTCAAATAACTGTGTTTTGAAATGAAGCAGTTTGAAATTCCTCCTTGCCACTCTTCAACTGTGTAACCTAGGGGGCTTGCTTCCTAACCTCTCTTAGCCTCAGTTTCCTCATCTGTAAATGAGAGGGGCAATAGCACATAAGGTTGGTGTGAAGATTAAATATGATACATCATAAAATGCCTTGCACAAAAATAGCAGTTACTTTTTTAACAGCACACAATTTTTGCTACTCAGGAGGCTGAGGCAGGAGGATCGCTTGAGCCCAAGAGTTTGAGGTTGCGGTGATCCAGGCTGATGCTGAGGCACTCTAGCCTGGGCAACAGAGTGAGACTCTGTCAAAAAAAAGATTTCTGAAAGTCAAATGATATTAATTTTTTTATTCTTTTATTTTGCTTTTAATTTTTTTTTTTAGAGACACTTTGTCACCCTCAGTAGAGTGCCGTGGCATAACAGCTCATAGAAACCTTCAGCTCTTAGGCTTAGGCAATTCCCTTGCCTCAGCCTCCCGAGTAGCTGGGACTACAGGCTACTGCCACAATGCCCAGCTATTTTTTTTTTGTTGCAGTTTGGCCGGAGCCGGGTTAGAACCGCCACCCTTGGTATATGGGGCTGGCGCCCTACTCACTGAGCCACAGGCACCGCCTGTCAAGTGATATTAAAATCAATTCAAACATTATATATTTCACTTTCCTTTCATGCAAGAATTACTGTGATAGATTTATGTTGAAAGTAGAATATAAACTATTTACATATTCACTATTTAGGAAAAATTGTCTTTACTATTTAAACTCCAATGGGTGAGTGAGGACAGGTAATAGAACTATAGCTATAGCATTTAAAAGCACAGGACTATATGATACCAGAAGGGTCTCTTGGAAGAAAGATAGTGCAATATGCAAAGAAGCTGTTGTCTTCAATAATCCAAGCCAAGGCTCTAACAGTACCCATGCACCTACTAGTTACTTGTAGTAAAGATAAGGCAGAATGGTAGCCAGACTTAAAGGGATAGTTGCTTTTTTGCCACTGAGCTTCCAATTATAGATAACATCTGTATCCTTTATAAAGCTTGAATTATAAAGTAAAAAAAAAAGATTAAAATACTGGGCGGCAGTGGCTCACACCTGTAATCCTTCCACTTGGGAGGCTAAGGTGGGAGTTGGAGACCACCCTGAGCAAGAGCAAAACCCCCTTCTCTACTAAAAATGGAAATCAGTCAGGTGTTGTGGAGGGTGCCTATAGTCCCGGCTACTCAGGAGGCTGAGGCAAGAGGATGGCTTGAGCCCAAGAGTTTGAGGTTGTGGTGATCCAGGCTGATGCTGAGGCACTCTATCTGGGCAACAGAGTGAGACTCTGTCAAAAAAACCAAACAAACAATTGTGATAAAACACACAAAAACTTACCACTTAAACAATTTTTAAGTGCAGATCAGCGACATGAAGTACATTCACACTGCTGTGCAGCCATCTCCACCATCCATTTCCGGAACTTTTTCATCTTCCCAATTTTAAAGTCTGTCCCCATTAAACACCAACTCCCCATTCTCTCCTCCCTTCCAGCAACTCTTAAATCTACTTTTTGTCTCTATGATTTTACCACTTTAGATACCTCAGATGAGTGGAATCATACAGTCTGATTTTGTGTCTGGATAACCAAAATGTGGTGTATTCATACAATGGAATATTATCCAGCCTTAAAAAGGAAGGAAATTATGACACATGCTACAACATGGATGAACTTGGAGAACATTATCCTAAATGAAGTAGCCATTCATTTGTTGTTGGACACTTGGGTTGCTTCTACCCTTAGCTGTTGTGAATAATCCTGCTATAAACATGGGTGTGCAAATATTTCTTCAAGACACTGTTTTCAATTCTTTTGGGTATATACCCAGAACTGGAATTGCTGGATCATATGGCAATTTTGTGTTTAATTTTTTGAGGAACCGCGGTACTGTTTACTAAAGGGGCTACACAATTTTACATTTCCACCAGCACTGCACAAAGGTTCCGTTTTCTCCATATCTTCACCAACGCTAATTTCTGGGATTTCTGCTAGTAGCTATCCTAATGAGTATGAAGCGGTATAAAGAAAAAAATATATAGATCCAATCATCCCACCGTTAACAGCCTGCCAAAACAGAAGTCTCCGTCTGCAGTTCCAGAGCCCCCAACTGGACGCCCACCAGAGAGAGCAGGATGGAGGGCGTTCTCGCCTCCTAGAATGGCCACAGTTACCGCAGCGACTGGCAGGGAAGGACCGGTGCCCACTGTGATTACTACGTGAAAGCTACAGCTAGCACCGAGAGAGGAAACTGCATGGGTGCCCGGCCCTTGCAGGATTGGCGAAATCGCTAGCAAGGTGGCTCTTAAGCAAGCTCTACGGGGGTGGGGCTTCGGGGCTGCCTGGGCCAGGGAGGGGCGTGGCCTCGAGGCAAGGCAGGCTGTGGGCGGGGCGGAGCGGGGCGTCGAGGCCCCAGCCGGGTGGGGCGGGGCGTCGAGGCCCAGCCAGGCAGGCCCGGGTCCTCTACCGGGTCCGGCGCAGGCGTGCTCTTGCTGCGGCTGGAGCTCAGATCATGGCAGCTGCGCTGAGCTGCAGAGGCGCGCTGGGCTGCAGAGGCGTGCTGCGGCTATCCCTGTCGGCACTGAAGCCTGGGATCTACATCTCCCGGGCCGAGCCCGCGGCCGCGTTTGGGTAATGGCAGCTGTTTCTCGTCGGGTAGCCTCTGCATTGGTGCACTTAAGGGTCGGTGGGATGGGCGTGCGCTGGCCTCAGGTGGGCTGGTCGGCTCCGGTAGGACAGTGGTCGTAGCCTTGGCCGTCCTGTCCCTCCTTGTAATTAACTCTCATAATACTATTAAGGCCTAACTCACGAGTCCCAAGTCTTCTGACTCTTCTCTTTGTTTGTTGATCTCCAACTGTAATGTGCAAAAGAGTCATCTTGAGAACTTGTGAAAATTCAGACCTCTGGGCCTCACTGTAAAGGATCTGATATAGGTGCGTGGAGAAGCTCGAAAAGCTGTTTCGTTTGCCCTCCCACCCTTCCTTTCATTTCAGATAAAATAATAACCACAAAAACACCGAATTAATCTCTGACCTTCTTCCTTGAAAGTGGGTACTGTTGGGTCCTAGAGGTGCTGAGTGTAAATATGAATAGAGCAGCGTGAAACTGGTTTTCTTTGTTTTCTATACACATGTGTGCACACACATATACACACACACAAATGTACCCGATGCATGTGTACAATTAATGTTGATAGGTCGTTTCCAATGGTGACTAGGAAAAAATTCAAACACTGGGTAGATGCCTGCCTGCGATTTAAAAATTTATACTTGATCTACTGTGGAAACTTCCAGGTTGAGAAACTAATCTGGAAAGGAGAAAAGGCAAATCCAACTATCTTTCAAATTTTCATATGCTTGACTAGTTCTTGAGTTTCATATTTCATTTATGTTCTTTTATTATTATTTTAGAATTATTAGAAGATTTTCAAGACTATTTTGATAGATGGGAAAACATGTCAATGGCTGCAGCTATGTAGATCAATAGTGGAAAATGGGCACTGTGGCCAGGCGCAGTGGCTCGCACCTAATCTTAGCCCTCTGGGAGGCTAAGACTGGTGGATTGCCTGAGCTCACAGGTTTGAGACCAGCCTGAGCAAGAATACGACTCCACTTCTAAAAATAGCTGGGCCTTGTGGCAGGGGCCTGTGGTCCCAGCTACTCAGGATGATGGAGCAAGAGGATTGCTTGAGCCCAGGAGTTTGAGGTTGCTGTGAGCTGTGATATAATTGCACTCTATAGAGGGCAACAAAGTGAGACTCTGTCTCAAACAAACAAACAAACAAAAAGGCATTTTATCTACTTTTCCTGTTTGCAGAAAGGTATTGAAGTAAGGTAACAGGGATTGTACCAATATCACATTTCCGATAAGTTTGTTTAATGGTTGCAGGAAAGCCCTACCTTCCTAGCTTCACTACAGATCATTCTTCCTAAAACAGTTCTAAAAACAAGTTCCTCTGGATTTTGTACTGCCATTTTATAAGTGCAGCTGCAAAATGATATGACATGTAATCTGGGAAAATAAGCATGGGAATTGGTTAATGCTGAAACAAGGCCACAGCCCAATGTAAGTAGGTAATAGCATCCCTGTAAATATTTTGCTTCACAACAGCCAGTACCCAATCTACAATTGAGTTGTGTTCCAAAAACTTGTTTGTAAGTCTGTTGTTTGGAACTTTTACCCTTTTCTTACATAACCTGGAAGGGGCTTTATTCCTGGGTCAGGTCAAAAAGCCTTTTCTGACTGAAATTTTATGTTATATACAATTATAATATTAATAATTTAAAGAACCTAACAATCTATGTGAAGAAAAATATTTTTCAAGTTAAACCTTGAGATGCCCTGCCAGAGGATCAGACCGTCCTTCCACTGATCTCTGCCACTGCCCTCTCACTGGCAGTGCCTGAGTCTGTTGGGAACTCTGTTCTGCCATAAGGTTAGGTAGGAGTCATGGTCTCTGGAATTCTAATGGCCATGTTGCCACTTCCTATCTGGGTCAATGTGCAAGTTACTCAACCCCTCTGAACCTCCTGCCTTGCAGAGTTTCTGTGAACTTTTAAAACACCAAACATAAAAGGCCTGGGACATAATAAATACTAAGTAATTAGTAGGTACAATTGCAATATCTAAATAATACATTATAAAAGTTATAAATTCATATAAATAAAGCCCTGGGGGCAGTTAATACTTTATTGTGGCTAATGGCTACTTTGGAAAAAATAAAAGAAATAGCTGAACATATAATGCCAGCTATTATATAATTAGGACTTTGAAAGTGAGGATGTGTCTTAGTAAGTAGCCCTCATTTTTGTCTCTGAGCAAAGTGCTGAAGAGCTGAGACTCTAGGGTTGGCTTTGCAGATCACTAGCAGTGCCACTGGGGCAAATTCCCTGATCCTCAGGCTCTTCAGTGGTAAAATTAGGTTGAGCTTCACATGCTCAACGTAATCTCAGAGCAAAATGAATGGGATTGGTAAAGCTCTAAAGAGTGCTTGAAATAGAGTGTAAAGGT
Organism: Perodicticus potto; assembly: GCA_963574655.1. Classification (NCBI taxonomy): domain Eukaryota; kingdom Metazoa; phylum Chordata; class Mammalia; order Primates; family Lorisidae; genus Perodicticus; species Perodicticus potto. The sequence goes on along the minus strand of CAUYRH010134713.1, from coordinate 5,113 downwards.
TAGATTTAGTTTAATTATTTGCCAATCTTTTACATCCTTGCTTCTCCCCACGGTAAACTCTTCCTCTCTGAGGGGAGCAGCTTAACCTGTAAAGTAATCCTTATGATACCAGAATTTCACTCTTCAGTAGGTTCTTGGTCTTGGTAATTCGAAGAATGAGTCCGAGGACCACAGATCAGTGGTAAGACAGGATTTATTTACAGAAAAGAATACAAAAGCACCAGAGCTCCTGGCAGAGAGAGAAAACCCAAGTCGGGAGAAAAAGCTCTCTCTCTCTGTCTCTCTCCGGGCTCTTTGTCTAGGGGTATGTATAGTGGCATAGGGCCCTCGGCAGTTATTTAGCTGTGCTTGGTAGTTACATTTAGCGAGTCTGGGTTGCAAATGAATGTCTACAATGCCTTTCATTCCCAGGCCTAGGAAACTTACATGAAATTGACCAGGCCTAGAAAATGGGGGTTCCCTGTTCAGCTTAAGGTGCTAGTGTCTCCCCAGCATTTGTCTGGCCCCTCTGGCTAGTGGATCCTCCTGCAGGGGTCCCCTCCCTACCCTCCACCCTCTGGTTCCTCTGCTACTGCCACCGCATCAACATTGCCAAGGTGGAGGCAGCCGATCTGCATCACCCACCCCCAGCTCCACAAGCTGGCTGGGATGCCACTTGTCCTGTATCAGTTCTCCATCTCTGAGTAGAAACTCTAACTGCTGTTAGGGAAAAGGGACAAAGACTGGATCTAACTGCTTCCTTCTGTCGGGTGATGATAGGAGGGGGCAGTTAGGGTTTCTCTAGAGGGAGAGTGATCTCAGGGGTCTACAATAGAATCAGGTCTTAGTCTGGAACCATCTTTACTGTGTGTGGCTTGATGACATTTCTGGAAGACACAAATCTGATTAGCACATTAAAAGGCAAGGGTAGAACAGTGAGAGGAGGGGGTTAATTAGAGTGTTCTGTTAGAAGAACAAAGTCAGTGATGTTTAAAAGAAAACTATATTAACACTTTTCTTGCTGTCTCCTGAACAATAACTTTAAATTTTTCTTAGGCTCACAAGTGTAGGTGGACTGTGGTTGATTATCTTCATGGTCTGCTTCTGTAGAAGGTGGTGAGTTCCAGGATTTTACTTGTGAATGATGTATCCAGGAATCTATTCCCATAACTTTAATAGCTTTAGAAGAAGACAAAATAATAGAAAAGGGACCTTCCCAAGTTGGGGTTAGGGAAGGTGAATTAGAGGGAAGAGTTTTGATCATGACTAGATCTCCAGGAGAGAAAAGCTCCTTTAGTGTTGAATGTGAAAATGTAGTTGAGAGGTTTTTAAGGATTTGTTGAAATAAAAGCCTAGTAAGGTCATGAGAAGTGTAAATAATTAGATCTCTTCCTAAAGTTAGCTTGGCTGCTTCTGGGGTTAAGAGGGCTACAGCTGCTACAACTTGTAGACAGTGTGCCCATCCGTTGGCCACAGTGTCAATTTCTTTACTAAGATATGCTACAGGTTGTAAAACTGGACCCTGGTGTTGGGCCAAAACTCCCAGGGCAATTCCAGTTCATTCTGTAATATACAGATTAAACTGTTGTGGGAAGACTCAAAGCAGGGGCCTGCAAAAGAGCAGTTTTCAACTGTTGGAATGCCTTATTTACTTGTGGTTCCCATTCTAGAGTGACTAGGCCCTCTTTCTGAGCATTTTTAATTAAAGAATAGAGTAGTCTAGCTATTTCACTGTATCCAGGAATTCAGAGTCTGCAAAAACCTGTAATTCCTAAGAAGCCTTGAAGTTGTCTGAGAGTTCGAGGTTTAGGGTGAGCCAATATTGGTTCTATTCTTTCTTTGCCCAAGGCTCTCTTCCCATGTGAAAGCTGGAGACCCAAATAGTGAACTTCAGGCACACATAATTGGGCTTTAGCCTTGGAAATTTTGTACCCACAATCAGCTAGAAAGTTTAATACAGTTTGTGTAGCTTTGTGGCATTCCTCCCCATCTGGCATTCCCAAAACAATGTCATCTACATCCTGAATAAGAGTCGCTGTAAGATATGAAAAACAACTCAAGTCTTTGGCTAAGGCTTGTCCAAACAAGTGAGGGCTGTCCCTAAATCCCTGGGGTATCACAGTCCATGTGAACTGGGTGTTGGAGTATGTCCCTCCCCAAGAGGGGAGCAGGACTTTCAGGCATGATTAGGAAGACCTGCGAGAATAGCCAGTCACCCCAATTGCAGCTAAAAGGCTGAGAGAAAAATTTGGTAACCAGCTTTCCAGACACCCCCTGTATAGTTACAGATTTGGGGGATAAAAGACCAGGGTTAGAGAGAAGTACAGAAAAGGTTGCTCTAGTTCCAGAAGAAATTCTATCTTCTGGCCCTCCACTATAAGGCAAACGTGGGGCTCCTGAGGGGTGATGACACAAGTGGGAGCCATGAGAATCTGCCAGTTCAGTTTGGCTGCTGATGGGATCACTGTCCCTGGAGGCCTTCGCCTCTGAGGACAGACCACCCTCCACGGGTCACCCTTGTATTCTGGACAGGGGCCAGGTGGCTTGCCCGGCCGGTGGTGCTGCTGGGGGCAGTCCTTCCTGAAGTGGCCAGCCTGACCACATTGGAAGCACTTGTTCTTAGCACCTCTGGCTTCCCTCTGCCCCGAAAGGTGCTTGTTTGTCAGAGTGCCATTATTAGAACTGTCATGCTTTTCATATCCCTTCTCTCTTTTTCCTCCTCTTTCTCCTGATCTCTGTTACAAAAACGATCACTGTGGTGACTGTTTTAATAAATTCTCCAGGTTATGATCTGGGCCTAGAGCCAATTTCTGGAGTTTTCTTCGAATGTCTGGGGCTGCCTGAGTGATAAATTTATCTTTTAAAATAATTTGGCCCTCTAAGGAGTCGGTGTTAACTGAGTATGTTTTCTCATCGCCACTCTAAGCCACTTAAGAAAGGCTGAGGGAATCTCATTTTGCTCCTGGTTAATAGTAGACAACTTAGAATAATTCATAGGCTTTTTCTTGGACCGACATAAACCTTCCAGGATACATGTTAGAAAATGTTTATGCCGGCTCGGTGCCTGTGCCTCAATGGGCTAAGGCGCCAGCCATGTACACCTGAGCTGGCGGGTTCAAATCCAGCCCGGGCCCACCAAACAACAATGACGGCTGCAACCAAGGAATGGCCGGGCATTGTGGCGGGCGCCTGTAGTCCCAGCTGCTTGGGAGTCGGAGGCAGGAGACTCGCTTGAGCCCAGGAATTGGAGGTTGCTGTGAGCCATGATGCTACAGCACTCTATCCAGGGTGACAACTTGAGGTTCTGTCTCGAAAAAAAAAAAAAGAAAATGTTTACGCCACCAGTCACCTTGTTTCTCAGGATCCCATTCGGGATCCTCAAAAGGAACTGCCTGTCTTCTCTGTCCCTTTCCTCAGGGGACCTACTGACATCAGTATTGGACCTGAACCACAAATCACCCCACTTCCTACCTTCATCTAAGACTTCATTTTTTTCATTAAAAATTAAAGTTTGATCTAGTAGTAACATTTCATCTCTCCAAGAGAGGTCAAAGCTTTGTTCTAACCCTTGGAGAACATCTATGTACTTATCAGGGTCATCCAAAATTTTTCCTAAATCAACCTTAATTTGCTTTAAATATGCCAGAGAAAACACAGTGTATACTTGTGCACTTCCCCTTTCACCACCCATGATCTCATCCAAGGGACACAAAGAAGGATGTGGTTGCCTTCTAGGGGTCCCAGTAAGACCAGAAGAAACTCTTGGACAGCCTCTCTCCTGGGGTTTTCTGAATGCACAGAGGAAGGTGTAGGGGAAGGAGATGTTAGGTTTGAACTAGGTTGTGACAGCATCTCCTTTGGGAATCCCTAACCATTTGGGGAAGTTACTACAGCCAGGAGAGCTGAATCTATCTGACAGGTTTTACACAGTTGGGGGTTGTCCCTGAGGAAAAAGAAAATTTGCACCTAGGGCACTTCAGACCACTTTTCTTCTTGTTTACAAAAAGTATCTAACTGAAAAATGGTGTCATAATTCAGAGTACCCTCTGGGGGCCATTGTTCACCAGTGAAGAGTTGATACTGAGGCCAGGCCTAGGTGCAGAAGAAAACCATACATTCTTTTTTCAGCGTCTGGGGATCAAACTTGTCCCAGCACTTCAGAATATAGCCCAGGGGAGTGTTCCGGCAGCACAGGCGGAAAAATCAGGTATCTGGGAGCCTGATGACAGTTTTCCCACTTCATATTTCTGGGTTGTCCTACCTGATGACAGTTTTCCCACTTCATATTTCTGGGTTGTCAAAGCATCCTCTGATCAACCCAAGACGCCTTCTAGCCAAACAAAAGGAAGCATCCTTCCAATGCTTGGGGAAGAATCCCTGAGGAGAGTGGCCTCCTCAGCCCCTGCACTTGTCTGGAATTAGCTACTCTTACCAGTGTAGTGCTTAGTACCTGTTGGCTCTCCTGTGCTTATAACTTGCTGGCAGCACAACCCCAGAAATCAGGTATTAGGGAGCCTGGTCCCACCTGATGCATATTTTGCCCCTTTCTGCCCCTTCCCCCCCAGCTCCAGCATATTAATCAGTGGGGATGAGCCCTTTCTTGGAGAAAGTGACTGTGTGGTTCTTGCACATTTAACGCTATATAATCTTTACAAGCTTCCTTTAAATTCCCAGTAACAAAGGAAAATAGCAGGTCTTACATGCAAAGTTTTCCAACCTCCCTTTTCTTTCCCAAAAGTTAGCCAGGCAGCAATAATTAAACTGTGACAAATCAGAGTTGAGAGACACTTTGAAACTTTTGGATCACAATTAATTACAATTAGCAGAAGTCTTAAAGAAACCTGGAAGTCAGTATTTTAAACGTTCCCATTTACACCAATAAACCACAAGAAATCAAATACCGAGGGTAATTTTCATTGCCTTTCTTCATTTTTTTTTTTTTTTTTTTTTTTGCAGTTTAGCAATTCAGTTTGTTGGCAAATTTAATTCATTGTCAGAAGGTACCCATTATACATATGAAAGAACTCAAGAGACAACAGATATTTTAAACTATAAGCACAAAATGTCTTATTTAATTTTTTTCTTGTATTTTTTGAAGAAGATACTCCATCTGTAAATTCAAGTTTGGCTGACC